>JAVQIZ010129362.1:5000-20196 GCA_036023535.2 Galaxias brevipinnis | reverse complement strand
GTTTTCTGTGTGCCCCCCATCCCCCCTCCCCCTCCCCGCTATCCGAGCATGTGTCAGCAGTTTGGTGTTCCAAACTCTCTCTCGCCACGCCACGCCCTGACATCCGACCACATGCTTGTAGTTACCAGAAACAGACCCCCTCCCCCTTTCCTAACCCCTGTGTATTCATAGAGCCAGGAAGTGTACAAACGGTTACCTCACAGCGCACGGCGGGCCAATGGGGCTCTGCCACATCACCGGAACCCCCTGGCTGCCCGTGTTGCTGCTGTAAACACTGGCATGGCTCAGAGCACAACGCGGCACCCAGCTGCCGGCCGGCTTCAAGCTCAATCACATCTACAGCGTGCGCCAGGAAATCTAGGCCCCTCTGGTGTGTGCTCAGGGGGGAAAGGTTGCGAAACACTCCCGGGAGGACGGACAACAGAGTTAGTTATGTTTGAGCAGCATAATCCCATGCCTTGTTAGTCAGCTATATAAACATTTCACAACTCTTTCCCTTTCTGAAGGCACCCCTGGGAGCAGTGTATGTATGTAATGTACAGGCCGGCTATTGTTGTTCACCCGTCAGTCACGTTGTTGCCGTGGTAGTCAGCCAGGCCACTTCCTCCTGTACGGTCACATGCTCCTTCATTCACTTTATTGCTGCTGTGCGGCCCAGATAAAGAGTTGTCGATTACACACACACACACACACACGCACAGACACAACTGAGTCGGTAGTTCCCCTTCTCCCATTGAGAAAGCCTCGTGGCTCGCTCTGAGCGGGGGGGGGGGGTGGGGTGGGGTGGGGGGGTGCGGAGTGGGGGGCCAGACCACCGTCTGTGACGCCCGCCAAACAAACAGAGCCCGAGAGAGAGAAAGAGAGAGAGAGAAAGAGCTACTCCTACACTGCTCCCCTTCTGCTCTCAAATAAACCATTTTGGCTCGGAGGGAGCCCAACTTCCTGTCGCGGTGGCAGTGTTTGCGTGGGCCTGGGGAGCGCGGAGGAAGGTGACACAAGGACGCGCTATGCGTTAGCTCCAGACCCACACCTATGCCGGTTTAGATCCTGACTATCCTGGCTGGACACCCGAGCGTCTGGTCCGGATGAGCGTCCGTCTCTGTGTCCAGCCAGGCCTACCCCTTAAGAGGATTCATTTCATAGCACGCCAAGCAAAGTCAACATAAGCCTGGTTACAAATCACGTTCCCTCACTATAGAAGCCTGCGTTCACTATATGCTCACACCTATAGTCAAACCCCTTCCATAAAGATGTCTAATGACCCTCCCACGACACGCACATAACAGCAGTACAGTATGTGCACACTGTAAACGCGTGCCTAGGCAAAGAAAGGCTGCATAGAGTTTGTTCCTACTTAAGACTTGGCACTCTCATGACCTGCCGGTTGCTACTTACAACAACTGGTAGGAAAGCATGCTCACGTGGGCTTAAAGTCAAATCCCTTACCTGTTGCAACATTACGCAAGGCCAAGGGGAAAAGACGGCCAGCTTGCACACTGCCAGATATACGGTTAATCTTCCGATTGAGCTGGAAAAGCCTGGCAGTGTGCATGGACGTGTTGGGGCAGTTCACCACGGACTAGGGCCCTGGAACAGTTGAACCAGCCTAAGCCTGGGCTTAGTCAAAGGACCTTTCCCACTCCTGTACTTAGCAACATGTCCACGGCGCCTTTCTCCGCCCAAATGTGGCAACATAAAGGGCGCACTGTGAGAGCCCTGCCAGACGAGATGAGCCTGGCAGCCACAGAAAGAGAAAGGCACTGATACATGTGTGCGCACCTTCATTCATTGCCCAACATGCCTGCACAGGCGAAGCGACTCGGCAACAGCTAAACCTTACCCTGCGCTTTGCGTTCCCTTGAGTTGGCTTAGAAATGTTCGGTCGCATGTCATCGTTTCTCAACGTTGGAAAGTGTCCGACTTTTAAGTGCAAGCAGTCCAATAAAAAACCTTGGAGTTGTGATCTTGAAAAATGCCGTTGGAGCTAGGAAGCTGCGCCCAGGCAGCAGAAAAGCGTGACAGTAGCCAAGTGGGACTTTAACTTAATGCTAGTGGAAAGAGTTCTGCTCCACAAAGCATGGAGATCATATCCCCAACATGGGCTAGCCGTTCAGACAGAGGCCCATGTCAGTTTGCCAAGCCTTGGTTTAATGCGGGTCGAAACACGCAGAACAAAGAAAGGCTGCGGAACACATGTCAGAAACGACGCACACTATAATCAACTTATTTCAAAGGTTTCCATCTGCTTCCTAGCCACCTGTGTTCAGTTTTTTAAAAGAGCTATGTTCTATGTGAATGCAGCCTGATGTGTCTAGGAGCGAGTGGAGAGAGGACAGAAAGGGAGAGACAGACTGATGACAGGGAGCAGAGACAAAGCGCGAGAGATACTCCGCAGCCTCTGCTGATGCTGTCAATCAGACTAAAGTGTGTCAGCCAGAGAGAGAGAGAGAGCGAGCGAGCGAGAGAGAAAGAGAGAGCGAGAAAGAGAAAGAGAGAGCGATGTGGAGGGCGCAAAGTGGATTAGGTCTCCGTACCGGAGCAACTCCGCCTGGCTGGTGAGCTCTGAGGGGGTCGGTTCAGGCTGCCGTGCGGCAGACCTCGCCGGCCCCGTCGGCCCAAACACACACGGCGTGTGTAAACACAGAGCCCCCATTCAGCGCACGCAGGGTCAAATCCGTATTTTTTCTCGCAATCACACTTTGATGATTCTGTGGCCATGGATACAGCGGTGTGTGAAAGTCCCTTTTAATCAACTGATAGGCAGTGGCTGCTGGGAGCTCGTCCACACAAAGGCTTGCATGAGGGAGAGAGAGAAAATAGACACTGGGACAAATGTTGACTCGCTAAATGTAAGCCATCTCAGGTGACGACGGCGTTCTGTGTGAAATCTAGGCTGCTGTTTCTGAACAGGTACAAACGGTTCTCCCATAGGTGTTGTTTCACGATGGCTACCCTAAAGGAAGTGAAAAACAAACACTTCCATGAAATGCCTTTTTTTAGAATGCTTGGTGGTAGGGCTGCACAGACACCTCCTCATCATCTGACAGAAAGAAATCCCACTACATCACAACACTTCTTTCCCTTCTGTCTCGCTCACTCTTCCGTGTGCTGCTTGAGCAACAGACCTAAAATGTCCACCAGTGTTTTTGCCACCTGACACACACAAACAACGGACTGATAGACAATTTCCTCCAAATCCCTATATACAAGATGTTCCAGAATGCAGATGTTGCTCTGCCATGCAGCTAAAAACAAAAGCTTATGCGTCATGACATTCACCTAGCTCTAATGCTTCTAGCTTTTCCACACAAACATTTCTATGAATTCCTAATAGCTTATGGCTTACTACTGCATGCAGCTGCAATCAATCAGTTACAGCCAACTACAGCAATGCATATCAATTTTCGTCAACTGCAGCAGTGTGTTACAAAAGGCAGCAGTCCTTTTCCGGAAAACAAGGCTATTTTTCTTTCAAGAAATAGACTAAACGTTGCATATTTATTTCTTAGTGCAATAAAGACGATAGAATGTCGAATACAATGTATGCACATTTTACGAAATTATCCTTGGTTCCGTATGTTCTCGTGATCTGCATCACTCGCTCCCCCCAAGCTGAATCCCCTCCCTCACGGCTCTGTTCTGAACGTGGCTGCGGTTGTGTTTATTTCTGGAAGCTCACAACATGGCCGACATGTGCTTTGTTATTGTTTCTACATCATGACTCTTGGTCTAGAAAAGGCTTAAAGAATCAGAAGTTAAAAGAATGGCCAGTTTGTAAAAAAGTGTACTACGTAACAACATACTTTCAACGTTATAAATCAATACTCACCATTTGATGATGGTGACCGTATGGAATATTTGTTTCTTGAAAAAAGGCACTGAGGGCAGTCTAGAAAACATAACAAAAACAGAATATGTCGATCAAATTTGCAACTTCAATGATAAATAATTGATGAACTATTGTCTTAAATTGAGACATTTTTACCATAACTGCCTAATTATACATTTTGTGTTACGTGTTATGAGTAGCACAATAACAAGGGAGATACACGAGTCTATAGGCTACGTCAAAATGTATTTTAGAGTAAACGAAACAATAATGTCGACAATACTTCCTCGGTCAACTTCATTGCATAAGCATTTGCAAACCGAGCCACTGCTGTCATGTGGGGGATTATAGTATTTAATCTAGAGTAAATTCTAATTGGATGTGGGAGGTTGAAGCTTTTCTCCGTCCAACTTTAGGCCTACTAGTTCTACTATATCACGTGAAAGTAGACGGGTAATATTAAGTATCAATTTTAAACGTAGCTTACAAACAAATAGTAAATTTTTAAGTGTTATGATTCTGCAAACACTCGAGTCCTAACCAACAGATTTCTAATGCGAACAACTGTCAATCATAAATACGACCGTCTGCTTCCAGACAAAACTCAATTAATAGTAAACATAAACATTGGTTATCTTGCTATTCAGAGAATAAAAGTGTACCTCGAATTGCCAATGTGCCGCTTGCAAAAGCTGCTTCGCTTGGTCTGCCGCACAACCCGCCGTTAGGACGAACTGGTTGATCATGACTTGATGTTTGAGTTCATCCATTTTCGCCCAAGCTTATGTCCTACCCACGGCTAGAAGTGATGTATCTATCAACTCTTTTTATGTGGTTTTAATTCCTCTCCTATTCGATTTCAGTCGTCCACCATTACAGCCGGCTGAGCAAACACAAATATTTACTGCAGGAGCGGTGTGGAAAGAGCGCCCCTTGATTGACACAAGGAAGCAGCCAATGAAATTAAAACACAAAAGAATGGGACTTGTATGCCATAACCTGACGGCCGCCGAAGTGAATGTATTTGATCATTTTATAGAATATTTTCTGGGATATACAAGCGTATATCAAATACGCACTAATAATACAATAACATTATTAAGTAAATTGGTGAAGAAAATATTGGAACGATGGCCAAATTAAACGTTCGAGCGGCTCTGAAATGGTTTATTTTGGACTACAAGTCCCAGCAGTCCACGCTTTGTTTGTGAATTTCTAGAAGGTCAAACTTTGTGAATGACAGATGCCTCTGTCCAATTCCCATGCGCGCTGTGTCACTATCTTGCCAAATATGGTAAACAAATCCACCATCACCAATTACTTTTCTCAGAGTTACACTAGGAACCGATGACGCTCTGGGACGTGTCTGAAGTTTGTTCAAAAGAGTCATGTATGCGCAGTTTCTCAGCGTGGACTGCACCCAAAGCCTGAATCTTTATTGTAATTGGCATTTGATAATGATAACTCACTTCAAAATTATTTTAGAGATACGTTGTGATATAAGTTAGGGCCTACATTTATAAATTATAGGAATGTTTAAAGATAGTTTGAAGATTCGAATTAACAGTGATAGCAGTTTTCACATGTCCCTGTTAATCATAAAATAAATTCATACAAATGTTTGAATGTATTGATTACATTAAGAAAACAAAGTTTTTGCAAATGCAATACAGATTTAGCCCTTCAAAATGGCAGCACAGAAAAATCTGAACGCATGAAATCATAAGCATGAAGCTGAGGTCTGCATAGCAATGCTTTGGCATAGTTTCTTGCATAAGAGTGGACATGCACTTCCAATAGGCCCTAGGAGACCCTCACCTCATACCAGTTTTTGTATTAATTGAGGTGGAGTGGGGTACATAATAATGTAATAGAGTGTATGCCGCAAGGAGACTGTGAGTAAAGGAGCTCTTAGAACCATCAATACACTGTGCAGGATTGTGGGTAACTAGATACTGTAAACATCCTGTTATTGGCAGCATGTTTTTAGCTCTGTGTGCCTGTGTGAGTGTGTGTGTGTGTGTGTGCGCGTGTGTTTGTGTTTGGGTGTGTATGTGTGAGAGTGTGTTTGCGAGTTCTTATGTGTGTGGAAATAGAGACATCTACTGGTGAGAAATTCTATACTCAACAGACCACTAGATGTGTTAGTAAATGTGCTTTATATGATACCTTGTTAGAACCACGAGCAAGCATGCGTTCCATGATTGTTGTAAAAGGCAGGTTTTGTTTGACTAGTCACCCAGTAGTCTACCATTGTGTTGGCTACATATTGGCAAAAATAACTTTGGCATCCCTCATTGGTGAAACATAAGAAAAAAATGATCTTTGGTTGTTTCATCGTTAGTGTTCATCCGCTCAATACTCTTGAGAAACAGTTTTCAGCCTGCCCACAATATATCCAGCTGTTCAAACATTTACTGTTACACCCAGCCCTTTGTGACCAACACAGCAAACCTAGAAGCATTTTTTAAAGCTGTGACTCCAAGACAACATGCAACAGCTGGGCTCGCTTAAGAATTTGTTTTAACCACAGTCCATTTCTTGAGTTCTTGACCCCGACATGTTGGTTTGGGTGAGGGTTGAGGAGTAGAGGGGGTTGGTGCAGTACAAGCTTATGTAATTCTGACATAACCCTCTGTCTGGACCATAGATGTATTCATTCACCACTGTTTACCCCAGTGACCCTGGTTCAATAGTAGCCTGTATGATGCATGCCCCTTCAATGTGTCTTGGGCAAATGTATAAAAGACCTCTGCTTTAACTTTGGGTTGTTCGAATAAAGTTAGAACTGCATTGCCTTCCTCTGAGATATTGTTTGCCTTTTCATGATAATGTGTTCCATATAGAAATGGAGAATACAAATATACTTCTAGTTATTTTATAACAGTGAAGATGGAAGGTCCATAAGATATTTTGGCCATAGAATAAATATAATTCCTTTTTTTCTATTGGACAATGATTCATGTGTAGGCAACATCCTATTGGGTCCAGTAGTAGCAGTATTATACCACAGAGTGGCGGTGTAGCCTCAGTATTGGATAATTTCCTCTGAAATGTTTATTTTTAAACTATCAACAGAAAGGCAGCTTCATGTGAAAAATAAACATATTCACTGAAATTATTTCACAATCGTAATAAATTAAAAAGATGTAGGCTAGATCTACAGACATACACCTTTGCTTCAAACGTCCACTACGGTACGGTAAGGACTTATTTTTTGTAAATTGTTTGGAGTATTTCTGACATATTTAGCCAAATGTATTTACTTCAACAGACTATTTTATGATTAACCTAAATAATCTCTAGGGCCTAAAACTTTGTCAGCTAACAATAATTGGTTAAGTGAGCAGTAGGCTATTGCTTTGACTGAACGTAGCGTAGCCTACTTCAGGAAACTGCTATTCGATAGCCATGAATTAGACTGAGTAAACCTCGCTTAGCCGTTGTTGACAAAAACTTGAGGGTAAAGTACAAACTGCAAGCGGGACCTGTGGCGCGACTTATTCAGCGCCTGTGGCAGGCTTTGCCGCGCGCGACATCACTCACTATTTAACCCATTTCCGGGACATTTTTATGGAGCCCTGAGAATGAAAACTTCTAAGGTGTGGAAAACGTGCTGCGTCTGTTAAGGCCATTGTACATCTATTGTTACAGTTTCTTCGTCTTCAAATTGATTATTCATGGGAGTGTGCTCCCTTTTCTATAACTTCCCTCCCTCACCCCTCTTCCAACCTTCGATCCGCGCTCCCGTGTGTACTATATTATTGTCGATGTTGTATTGCTGTATTTAGTGTTTGTCCGTGTGTGTAAAATAGCCTGTGTGTGTGTGTGTGGATGTGCTTTATGTTAGAGCCCATACATGCGCCTGTGATTGTGAGTGTGTGCGTGCGCGCGTGCGCGCGTGGCACACTCAAGTGATCCAAGGAGAAAAGCTGGAGCCAGCCAACCAATCAGAGATCTGCAAGACTTTTAAAGGGCTCGTGAGCAGTCCCTCAAGCTTTATGAGCGACTATTCCTACCTGCATGTCATTTGATGTCTCCACTGACAGACAAGCAGTGCTTATTGGGAATAAAACATTTTGGATCATACAAAATACGAATTATACGACTGAAATTGATGTAATACGTTAGACTGCCTCGTGGCCTATTGCATTCGATGAGCCCGGCCGTCTTTACACTTGTTGCGCAGAGGATAGATGCGCCGTGCGTGTCCTTGGGGAGAGAGGGGATAGACTGGCCGCTGCAACAGGTGTACAGAGATACTGGTCATTAGCGAAGAACTGTAGACTAGAAAAAAGGTAAAGACATTAAAGCTTTATGAAATGAATTAATGTAACCAAGTGTAATTATGTGTCCTATTTCGAAAATGTGTTATTATTTCTAGATTTCTGTGTATTCAAATTTCTTCACTTTTTTTCCCTACAGGGGACACCATACTTGTTGAATTTTACAATATTACAATACATTTCCGAAGACTTTAATCGTCGCCAATCACCTCTGCCAGCTGGCTACGCAGAGAATGCCCGTCTTGATGAATCCAGAGATTGCAGTTAAGTTTAAAGAGAAATGGCTGACGGTCCATCCAGAGGACCGGAGCACAGGGCATGGCTCAGTTCACCTGGACGACAGCCTGACCAGCCTTCATTGGCTGCAGAACTTTTCTATCCTCAGTGCGGATCAGGAGAGACCCTCGACCTCCGGTTTTTCCTCGTCACAGCAGCACCTTCTTTATCTCAAGCGTCTTGGATACCCTCGAGGGGGCACGGACTCCCCGTCTAGTCCACCGGCCGGTGACACCGCTGCCACTGGGATGCCACTGTACCTTGGGAGTCCCGTTACCTCCGGCAGTGACTCTACTATTGACGTGAGGGTTACCAATTACGCACAAACGCCGATCGGTTACCCTTTCGACCAACAACATCACCACATTTCTGCCCAGATCAATCCACCTGAGGAGGTCGACTACAAATCCAATCCCAAAATCAAACCGCCGTATTCGTACGCATCCCTTATCTGTATGGCCATGCAAGCTAGCAAACAGCCCAAAGTGACATTGTCTACCATTTATAACTGGATCACTGAGAACTTCTGCTACTACCGACATGCCGAACCCAGCTGGCAGGTAAGCGAGCCAGTCTTCTCTTGTCCCTCTCTATTATTGATTAGCGAAATAAATGGCGAATGAGATAATGTTGTCATAAGCTCAGGGCGCTTGTGTCACTTTTTGTATCTGAAAGGGAAATACAGAACAAAAAATGTGAAAAAGATTTAAACAGAGGGGAATAAAACATTATTGTAGTAAAAGACAACTCTCGTTTTTATTTTATTTAATTAGACCTGTTTTGAGGCTGCGGATTAAACTGGTTTTAAACATTTTAAATCTAATTATAATTTCGACTACCAGTGTCAGTGAATTTTCCATTCTACAACAGAGCGCTGTTGCGCGGTTTTGTCTCAGGGGTCGGAGACAAGTGTTCTGTGTCGGTGTGGGGGAGGGAAATGTGTGCGCGCGCGCGTGTGTGTGTGTGTGTCAGTGTATTAATGAGGGTTCCTGTGAGAGGTGGCAGATAAGCACAGCTGATCATGTTTGAAATGCACAGAGCTCCGTTACTCAAAAGCCTCATTAGCTACATTTGCTTTCAATACAAACAACAAAACATGCAAAACATGCTCTTTCTCTCTCTCTCTCTCTCTTCCTTCCTCCCTCTCTCTCTCCCTCTCTTTCTCTCTCTTTCTCTTTCTCTCTGACATTTTATTATCCCATCTCATCTCACCCCTTTGTTCTTTGAAAAGACAATGCCACACAGACACCAAAAAAACACACACACACACACAATTATTCTAATACCAGCTAAGTGTAAAATGGCAATATGATAACAGCATATACCATCATCCCATTTTCTCTTTCTGCTTTTTAGAACTCCATCCGCCACAACCTGTCCCTCAACAAGTGCTTCATGAAGGTCCCCAGACAGAAGGACGAGCCAGGTAAAGGGGGCTTTTGGCAGATCGACCCCCAGTACGCCGACATGTTTGTCAACGGCATCTTCAAGCGCAGAAGAATGTCCGCCAACCACTACAACCACAGTAGCGGCGGCCCCAAGTCGGGCCAGGAAACTGCATACCACAGGGCCTCCCAGGGGAGCCAAAATGGCTGCCTCTACCAGGGAGCCAGTGGCGTGGGCAGCAAACGTAAACACCTCTCGCCCAAACACAACAGCAAGCTGGTGCGGATCCCCAAGTCCCCCCTGCTGGCCACAGAGGCCCACTGCAGCGACATTTTGCGGGGGGATTTCGATCTGGCGTCGGTTTTCGACGACGTCCTTGGTGGGAACTGTAGCAACTTTGAGGACCTAGACATCAACACGGCTCTGAGCTCCCTGGCCTGCGAGATGGACCTCTCTCTGCAGGGGCGCCAGCAGCACCCGGCTGGCATGGGCCGGTGGTGTGGAGAGGGCGACCCACAGGCCCAGGTCCCATCCAACCACCACTCCTACGGCTACATGGAGTTGAACAACAGCCCTGTGGAATGCCAGATGAGCATGGGGGAGCTCCATATCCAGCATCTGCACCAGGACCAGTTGCTGCAGTCCCACCACCAGCTGCAGCAGTTTGAGGATGCCGCCACGCTGTTCCCAGAGCAGCCGGAGGAGGTGGTGATCCTTCCCTGGGAGGAGATCAAGGAGGAGGCCCAGGCGATTCCTCTGACTCTGGACCAGGGCTTTGGCCTGTGCGAGGGCTTCTTTATAGAGATGCAGCCCTGGGAGAGAGTGGAGGCCTACCTGTGACCTTTGAACTCGGGTGTCTCCTTAGAAACTTGGATGTCCTCTCGTACCCTGAACCTTGACTGAGATACAGGCCCCTCCATAGTGAATCTGGCGGCCATCTTATCATCAGGAACACAACGACTTGGCGGATTCCAGAAACGATGTCTGCCACATAGACATTAGACTTCAAATGGTTCACGGGGAAGACATTAGTCTGACACACTGGCTTTCCATACAAAACCCCGTCTACCAACAAGCACTGTCTCAACGGACTAAGAAGACTAACAGTCTGTTTTGCTACGTTAGCATCTAACATTGCTCCAACTTCAGATGTGATATAGTGTAGTGATTCTTTAGCATACGTCTTAAACGAGCTGTATGATAAGGACTAATATATTTGTTATACGGATGGAACAGTGCACTCAAGATGAAAATACTGTTAACTTGGTGAAGGATGCTATTGTTGAGATTTCAGTTTAATATATACAGTATATTATATTAGAAAGTTGGGGATGTGGGCATTGATCTGGGGAAAAGGAAGAGGGTCAAAGCTGAGCTAAACATTTCTTCCGATCAGCGGCCATTTTGCAGTTTTAGAGATAACAAGTATGCAGAAAGCAAAGCAAGCCATTTCAGCGGTTATTTTCAGTCTTGCACTGTAGTTTTGGTTTGATTGCCTGATATTTCTTACAGCTCACAGATATATCACGCCACTGTAAAAAATGATTACATAGCAATAATCTCTTTTTTTTTGGTTTGCCTACATTTACTGTGACAGATAAACTATACTACTGAAGACTCAGTGATTTGATTCTGCCAAATTTTGTGTTGATGAAACCTTTTGTCAATGATTTTGATCAAGTATATGCAGTTGATTGGTGTTTCTGTAATGATCATGCGGTACAGTGGAACAACATAGTGATATTTCTTTTTTCACATCAATATTTTATTTTACTGAGGAGTGAAACATTACGTATTCTGTCACTGGGTGATGGACATTGTTTTTATCTTTTTCTATTTTTTGATTGCTTTGGTTTATGGCTTTTTTTTATTTGTAAGCTTGTTTCATAATATCTTCTTTAATAATAAAAACACTGGATGATTATTGGTACAGAGGTTGCTATGAGAACGTCTAGATTGATGAAACTATTCTACTTCAAATGGCTGGATTTTGTTTTAAATGGGGATTAAAATAAACACACGTCTTAATCTCTCGCTGTTGGTTGTCCTTTCTACGTTTCTAAGTTGTGCTTTAGTGCAATCAATGTGGACTTTGTAGAAGCCGGTGGCCCTTTGTTTACCACAGAGAAGTCTCCGAGGGGTTATATCACCGTCCCTAGCTCAGGGTTATCTTTAGCTTAAGCTCTGCTTGGTGTCCCTCAACATTCAAAGCTCTCGAGCAGTACGAAGATAAACGCTCCAACGTGTGCATGATGTTAAGCCTCAGACCTTTCTGTCTCGAAAGTACAATGGGAAAGTTATTTAAAGCCTTAAACCTTTTTTAAAGGCCAAATGCAAGTCTACTGTGCACCACGTAATTACCAAGACACAATGTATACCTGACAACTACTTGCTATTGAAGAAGCGTCTCTATGGGTTAGTTCCACTTCCCAGCTCACATTTATGGATCAAAGGTTGAGCAGCAAAGACAAAAAGATTTAATCTGCCCATTCAGGCTAATGGACACGAGGGGAACATTATGAATTTTCAGTGAACCATTCCTTTTATGGGGCTGTTACTGTCAGGTCTGGACTTGCCAGGGCTTTCTTGGTATCGCCACATCCAGTTTGCCCGTAACTGTTCGACTTCCTCATATGTGGGGTCAGCATGCTCTTGGGTCTGACCCAGGGAGGGGAACATTCTGAGATGGAGGGAGAGAAAGAGGAGGAAGGAGAACGAGGAGATGGGGGGTGGGGGGGTGGAGGGTTTGGCAGAAGGGCAGGTCCGGACACGTCGTTGGCTGGGAGCGTTCCACCTGCTCGGCAGAGATTCCAGTCAGATAGAGGGTCTGAAGTCCACCTGCTGAAGGTGAAGCGCACGCTCTAGAATTACATAGGTGGAGGTGCTTACAGTGGAATAGTACAAGAGAAACAATGGACAATGACTGGACGTGTAAGGTGCACCCTCACTGAGTTGAGAGTGTTTGTAGTAGGAGGTAAGTTAGGCAAGTGGATCGTTTTTCAAATGGTGGACTCGGAATTTCACACTTCAACTCCTCGGTTGTATAGAATGTTGTTAGCAACCGACACATTGTAGGACACAGTACAGCAATGCACCTGAAAGCACTGTACTCAGTGCTCCAAACTGACTCGAGGCCGTCTTCACAGGCGTTTTCTATGCATAACTCTTGGATGAGAGGGCTGCGAAACTTCCCAAGGGCCGCTTCTTTGCCGTCACTGCACGCAGGCAAAACCCATGGAACCTCTTTCCAGTCGCACAGATATTTGTGCTCCGTATGGAAAGCGCTCTTTTCCAGCCTCAAATCTCTTTTTAATTGAAATCGGGGGGAGAAGTGTGGCTTATCCCGTCCCACCGCCTCTGGCCCCCTGCGGACCGAGGTGCACGTGTGGCGATCTTTCGGGGTCGCTGGAATAACTGAGATTCCTGGAACCAGCAGGGCCGCTGGGGAGAGGGGTGGGTGGGCGCCTTACACGGACACGCGCCGGTCAACCATTCCCAAACCCCGACCCAAAATCTCTGCTCCACGTAACCCGTGCGGGTTATTTCACTGTGTCAAGCAGGCTGGATGTTGGTTCACAACCCCCAGGGCTTAGAAGAGGGGCGGTGCGCAGGTCAGGCAACCTCACAAAGAAGAAAGCCAAAGAGAGAGCGTAGATGCATTATTTCTGAAATTGGCTTGCTGCTTTGAAGAGTGAGGGTGTCCCCGCCGCTGCTGAGGATGAGGAGGGGAGTGGATGTATTGAGGCCACGCCATGCTCCTGTTTTCACCGTCAAGTTCAGCGGGGGACCGGCTGCAGCAGCTATCAGGAGGCTGTGTGTGTGCACACGCACGTCGCCCTGTTTGTTTGCACGCCAGCGTATGTGTCCGCTGCGTGTGTTTGCACAAGAGCACTATGTCTTGGACTACCCGCGCGCGTGTGTGTATGTGTGTGTGTGTGTGAGTATCTTATCATGTGTTTGCATTAACGCATGTCTCTATCTTTGTGTGTGTGCTCTAATGTGTGCCCTCCTGTGTGTGTACACGGAGGCGATGGGTGCCCTGCTGCGGGCCAGATAACACTATCTCCATGGAGCCAGGGGCCTGTGGCTCTCACCCCGCTGAGGTGGAGGGGCCCGGGGGCCACGCAGCACGCGGACACTCCCACTGGAGCAGGAACAAGCAGCGCTGTCACGCCCTGGTTCATAACCTCTGCCGGCACCCCACCGCTAGAGGATAGTTGGCTTTGACAATGTGCTGTGTGTGTGTTTGTGTGTGTGTGTGTCTGTGTGTCTGAGAGAGAAAGAGACAGAATGGTAGTGTGTTTGTGTGTGTGTGTGTGTGTGTGTGTATTTGTGTGTGTGTGTGTGTGTGTGTCTGTGTGTGTGTGTGTGTGTGTGTGTCTGAGAGAGAAAGAGACGGAGAGAGAGGGAAGGAGAGAGAGAGTGTGTGTGTGTGTGTCTGAGAGAGAGAGACGGAGAAAGTGGGAGTGCGTTTGTGTGTGTGCGTGTGTGTGTGTGTGTGTGTGTGTGTGTGTGTGTGTGTGTGAAGAAGCAGCCGTGTGTGTGAGGAACCATGAAAGAAAGTCAAATGAATTGGGAGACAGAAAGAGGAGGAGATGACAATGCTTTATTGGCCCCCTGGTCCCCTCTGTTCGGCTCCTGATTAGAGCAACAGGGCATAAACAGGGCATCCTGACCCTCACACACACACACACACACACACACACACTCAGAACACACACAACACACACTCAGAGACATACGCGAATCACGCGCGCACAGACCCACGTAGACATAGACAGACGGGGTCCCCTTGTGTGGGACACAGAAAGGCCCAGATTGTATCAATGTAGACAGGAGAGTCCTCATTCACTGAGACCATGGCTGGTTAGGGGCTAAGCTCGACCTTTTGTCCTAGGTGTCTCAGTGCAATTAAACGTGCCCACGCTACTCAGACACCAGACGATGAATCTTACAGTCAGGACGCTAGGCTAAACGATTGGTTTCCAAGCGTGCCATTCTCACTATGCATTGCCATGTGTGTGCTGCCCTGTCCCGGAGAGAGACATTTGAGCCGCCAGACAGCTTGAGATGGATATTCAGATTCAGACCTCATTTCAATCAGCTCGGCAGCCTGCTGAACGGCCAAGGGGGCGGGGTCTAAAGAGGAAATGTCCATTCGACAGGCTCTCTGATATGCTGTTGTTCATGCATGATATGCAAATGTATGTGCCAATGGAGTGCTTGTTCCATTTTGAAAGGAACTGGGAATGGTAGATTCAAATTGCCGTTGTAGTTGTAGGCGTTGTAGACTGTATCTTTTGGGTTTTTATTTGAAAATGTACATTTATTCAACGTCCCAATCTTTGTGAATTAATATGTCTAAATGTTGTTTAAAAGCATCATAATAATCTATGTGTATGTCTATGTCTTTGTGTCG
>JAVQIZ010129322.1:0-29375 GCA_036023535.2 Galaxias brevipinnis | reverse complement strand
CCCCCCCCCCCCCCCCCCCCCGCCCGCCCCCCCGCCCCCCCCCCCGCCCCCCCCCCCCCCCCCCCCCCCCCCCCCGCCCAGCCTATCCCAGCCGACACAGGGCGACAGGCGGGATACATAATGTATATATAGCATTTTATTTATATATGTTCAATAGATGACTCTTGCTGATATTCACTTATTGATTCTCTTTGGGCCACGTAAGTTATACTGTAAAGTCAATAAAGACTTTGAGAGGACAATGAATTTGTTTCTTCATCTCCGTGCAGGCACAGTAAAGGTATTGATGTTTACAAACATACTTCAAAATTAACATGTTAACCAATAAGCCGTCTATGAACTCAAACTTATAACTACACTGCATGGAAGATAACTGATTTACAAAACAATGGAGACATGCTTTTCTCTAGCGCAGTACATTGTGGAGCATCAGCATGGATAAATTATGTTTAGCAAATTATGCAGCTGATGCAACATGGATGGGGTGGAACTGGTGGAGGATCGATGTGATTCGGCACTAATTGGGGTCTTGAAAGTCCCCCCAGTGTCTTGGGCTTGGCTTAAAGGTCAACCTGTCTTAAAAATGGAATGAGCTGTTGTTTCCCTGATTCAGCCACAAAAAGTAAACAAATGCACCAGAACTTATTATTTGTACTATTATTATCATTATTATGATTCGTATTATTATTATTATTACTTTATACTTATCACATACTATATATACCACTTATACTAACAATGTTTCCATGTATTTTACTGTTTTTAACAGTAAAACACTGATTGATACATAAAAATACATAAGAGAACTTCACATAGATAAAAATACATTACAACAAATACAATTAAGAAGACATAGGTAAAACTATTTAAATATATAAATAATAACAATACAAATTTTCAACAACAACAAAAAAGTACGCTGAATGTTTGTTAAAGTTTTTTTTTATAGAAGAACCATTTCTGTCCAAAGTCTAGGGGCCATGTTGCAAACACCCTATAACCCTCTGTTTGTAATCTGACCTTGAAACATTAGGCAGTGGTATGCATGGAGCACCTTGGGATACTTTGTTTTTCTTAAGGAGAGAAAATCGATATTATCTCAATTTATGTAGGTATCATCAACGTAGGCTGGTGAAATCCTTGACTTGCTTTAAATTTGGTCAATGACATCTTAAAATCTATTCCAACTTTGATGGAAAGCCAGTTGAGCAATGGCAACAACTTTTGGATCTTGTTGCATCTAATGAAGGTGCGGTTTCTGTTGTTACTGGTTGCCCACAATTAATACACTCACACAATCTACCATGTTTATTACAGTTTATTTAGTTTTAATTCAATTGTATGATATTATTTGAATCTCCTGGTAGATGGGAAGAGGTCTGTTGATCAGGTTATGACAGTCACTATTTCACTTTTTGACATATTATTATGTCATGAGCAGTGCTTTGAATCATTCCTCATAAATCATAAAAAATTGTTGCGTGCAATCCCGATGACCCTTTCCGCATTAAAATAACGATAATACGGCAAACCAAGCTCATAGTAGTAATCTAGTTCTACATCTACAGTGACCATCACAGAAAACGCTTCCCCCTCATCCCCCAGAGGTGAGAAATGCTACTAAACGAGCATAATGCTGAAGACATAAAGGAACCACGCAGGAAAGATTGATGCCTGCCGTCGCTTTTATTACGCCATTCTTGCCAGCCTTTAGCGAGCGGTCATTCAATCTTGTAAGAGATGTCCATATTCTCTCTGTCCGACATGGAGGGAGAGAGTTAAATGGCTGTCTGGACCACCACCCCCGTCGCCACCTCTCCAGGGACATGTCTCCCTTGTCTTATCAATCTATCGACGTGCCACCTGTGTCGACAGCGCTCCCTCAGGGTAGGGGGAGAAGGAGGGGGGGCCATACATTGATGGCCAGTGCCCTCCACCGCTGTTGAATACTAATCCAGATGCAGAGAGGACATTTGGCCCTCTCAGCAGGCATTGATCCCCCTGCAGAATGCTTCCTCCTGGCAGATGGAGTGTAACCTCTGATGGAGGGGATTTAGGCATTTCCATTATGATGAGCTGTGGTGGGCGCATCACTTCTCTATTCTAGCGGGCCACCTTCCATTCTAACTTCCTTCCTTCCTTCCTTCCTTCCTTGTCTGTCTTTTTGTTTTTCTGTCGGCCGGTAAGTCTGTCCATTGACTTGTACTCCCATCCATTTTCGCTCTCAACCCTTACTTTGATCTATGTCGCCAATCACTTCCCATCCACTGTCATGTTCCCTCAGCGTGCTTCACTGGCGTCAGGCTCCTATTGCCTTGCCCTGTCGTGGCCTCCAGCTACAGGCCCAGGTGAGACAGGGACAGGAGGGCTTGTACTCAGCCTCTCTCCCCAAGGCCAGGGGTAACCAGGGAGAAAAAGTGTCAGGTATTGCATTTAAACGGGCTATGCAAATGACTGTAGGAGAAAAGCGAGATCTAATCGAGAGGTTTATTGTAATTAGAAACTTTTTGGCTGTCCCCCTAGAGAAAAAAAGTGTCCTGTTCTTGGAGGAGACATCACCCTCTAACTCAATTACTGAAAGACATAGACTCCGTGGAACTTTTCAGGCACTCTTTCAGTAAGAACAGAGAGATGGATGGTGAGGAATTCAGCCACCCGGGGCAAGGTGAGCACAGTGGTGTCTGATATGAACGTGTGTGAGTGTCTGTGTGTGATTGTGTGCGTATATGGGGGGTGCACGCATGCGTTGGATATGAACCACCAAATACCATTATCGTTTAGGCTTGTGTGTTTGTGTATAGACTGCTGTTTGCGTATGTGCTTATTTGTCCTGCAGTGTGTGTGTGTGTGTGTGTGTGTGTGTGGACGCGCTGACATTTGTGTGTATGCCCACAGCGAGACGTTATTGCTGCATGTCTCATGCTAGGCTGCCTCAGCAGAGCATTTATGTCAATCACAACTATCAGACAGGGAGATCACATCAACATGGTGGATGACTGAACTCGTCCCTTGGAAAGACTCACAATGATCCAGATAGAGGATGGCATGTCTGTTTGCCTGTGCGTGTGTGTGTGTCTGTGTGTCTGTGTGTGTATGCATTTTTCCTTCAAGGGTAGCTCATGCGATGTCTATGCCACACAGACACACAGAGACAAACACACACACACACACGCACAAACTGGGGGATCTTGAGGGGTTTACCCGTCAACGACAAGTAGAAAACACTGGCTTGATGTTTTATCTATTTCTAAAAGGCCCTGGATATTATCTGGATCACTGCATCCATGTCTAACAGTAACATCTATTTAAATAATTGGTCATCGAATGTTTATTGTTGGAGAATGGAAGGCATTTAATATCAGACCAATACGGTTTACCACTCAAAGAATGTGTTTGATGTGCTACAAGCTGTCTATAAGCAGTAAACATTCCGCATTACACTTTAATCTCAAATCCCAGTTTCCAACATGGACGAGTCCTAAGCAATGTAGCTTACTCATTACAATGTTCAGTAGTGCAATGAACAGATTGCTCTCTGTCACAACACTGTTAGTAAACACCAGCCAAATGGACAGTCCCGAGTATTCGTTTGGTTGACTTGTATGTGGTGGTCAATCTGACACTCTTGACCTCAATGATAATGGACAAGGTGAAAGGTGCCAATCCTGACTGGGCCCTCATTAGGATGGCCACCGTTTAGCGCTGTCAGGCCCCCTTACGGCGCAAAGCATAAAGGTCAGCAAATCAGGTCATCCGTTAGGACAGACAATTTGTCATTCCTTGACAAACGTGTCAGCGCTCAATCTCGCCTCCGGGGCCTGACACGGCAACAGGCAGAAAAGGTTACAAGATTCATAGAGGCTTTCCTACTGCTTCTCCTCTCAACAAGCTGCCAACAGCGAGCAGGTTTCAAGTTTGCTTTCAAACTTTCCAGTGTCATGTGTCTCTGGTGTCTGTAACGCATCAACTCGTCATGTTAAGCTGCCTAAAACCGGCCTCCTTTTCAGTCATATCTTCTTGTTGATATGACAAGGTAGAGTGTAATATATTCCCCCTGTGTTATATCTTTAGATTGGAAGGGACACAAACCAAGGGACAATGGAAGGCAGCAACGACAGAGCATTATGACTCACCCACTAGTGCCCATCTCATTTTGTTCAGTCCAAAGAGAGCCTGTCTGATTAGCCTTGTAATGTATGCCGTGTGTGTCGTTGAACCTATTACCCCATTCAGCGCCACTGTCTCCCTCTGCAGGACGTCTCCCCAGGAGAGGGAAAGAAACCGAGACATTAAGAGACACAAACACACCTATCAGTTCCTCCTCCTCAGTGCCCGGTAGCGGTGCCCCCCTGCTGCGTATTCGATCTGAGGTAATAAAGTCAGCCTGACAGCAGGGCGCCGTATATGCTTAGTGTACGCCTGTAGCGGCAGCTATGGCCTTCACTGCAGCGATGTTAGCCCCGCGTTCCTCCACTCCACTCCGCTCACCGCCTATCGCTCCCACTCTCGCTCCCCATGTGGCTCCTCTCTCTCTTTTTTCTTTCTGTTTTGACTATCATTTGAGGCCCCCTCCTCCTTTTGATTTACTCTATAATTTTAGCTGATGGACAGCCTGTCAATTTACAAGTCATTTCAATGCTAAGAGCCTTGATGAGTTTGTGGACCGGTTTCATGTCGTTTTGTGTGGGTGTCTGGATGCATGTGCGTGTGTGTGTTTGTGTGTGTGTGGGGGGGGGTGCATGTGTGTGTGTGTGCTGGCTTCTCAGAGAGACATAGGCAGAGAGAGAGAGAGAGAGAGAGAGAGAGAGAGAGAGAAGGGCTGAGAGAAAGAGAAGAGACGCCACGCAACACAGCACTAGCTTTGGATGCAGGTTAATGTTATAGAGGGCAGCAGCATGACAGCGGTGTCCCCGTTGCGATCCAGCGTGCTGGATGACATGGATGGCCAGCCCGATGTCACAGCAGACTCCGCCTGCCGGGTGGAACAGAGTGAGGGGGGATAGGGCCCGGTGCAGATGAGATGCTGCTGTCAAGTCATGCTGGGAAGGCATAGCTCTCGCGTTAAGAGCATGGATGACACGCAAATCAAGCATCCCCGGCAGGATGACAAGGCGTCTCAACTATCTGTCTGTACGCCATTGAGAGAGACTGTGCACATACTGGTTTGGCTGCTGCTGTTTTGGGGAAGTGTTTCTGAAAGTCAATGTGTGTGTGTGTGTGTGTGTCTGTGTGTGTACATGTGTTTTAGTGAGTTAGTATTTGCCTTACGCTGTGTGAATCAGACCAGCCATACAAAGCACAGCAGGGTTTCCATGTCATACATAACGGGTGGAAATACAAAAATTGTTCTGTATACATTTGTGCAAATGTAATTTAACACTACTTATAATATTTTTTCCTTCGAGACATACAAGGCTCTACAGTGAAGTTCTACATAAATATCATGTAGCATAAGGTTCTTCTCTACTCCTCAGCACGTGGTTCAAGAGAACAGTGGGATTCACCTTAGCCTTATTTATTGTCCAACCTTTTATAGAAGCCTTCTCTTTTAAATAAGTACGTAAAGATCACAAAATATATTCTTATCTCATTGATCGAAGAGGTATGCCTACTACAGCAGCATGCGACATACACAACCAACTGTCTTTATTCTCAGCGCAACAGAGAACAGGAAGCATTCTGTAGGGCACAGCCATGTCTGCTGTTTGTTGACTGTATAGGGAGTGGCAAAGATGTGGGGGTACCATGAAATAGACTCAATCGAGCACGTAAGCGTGGTCTTTGATGTTAGCTGTAAATAAAGTCGAATGCTGTGCCACGGCCTTGCCTCCAAGGCCTCGTTATCAGCCTCCCAAAACCGCTCCTTTTCCTGCATGTAACACTGGCGAACACATCATGCAAATGATCTGCTTGGAAACAAACATAATGCTCCCACAAGGATGTATCAGCTCTCTCTAATGAACCCGGTGGAAAGTAGAACAATCACACTTACCTCCAACCACAGTGCCAAATCAGAGGACTGGAGACTGAACATTGGAAGTGTTTTCCTGCTGTTTATTCCCTGTTCCTCTCCTCTCTTCTGTCAACCCTTTTCTCTCCCCATCCCTTCACGTCTTTTCTGTCTGTGTCTCAATCCATCTCTCTCCCCCTCAGGACAGTCTCTCTCTCTCTCTCTTTCTCTCTCTCTCTCTCTCTCTCTCTCTCTCTCTCTCTCTCTCTCTCTCTCTCTCTCTTTCTCTCTCTCTCTCTCTCTCATTTTCTGTTTCTTCCTCTGTAATCCTGGAATGTTTCGATGAACCATGATGTGAAAAGGAAGAGAGGGATGTTGACAAAGCAGATCACATATTACGCTCATGGATCACAGTATCAAATCCGCCTAAAGAGAACTATTCCTTTCAGTGGAGGGAATACACGGAAAAGCTAGGAGGCTTTCGTTAAGACAAAACCCACCAGGTATATGTCAAAAAGCCACCAGAAATGCAGCGTAATCCATTAGTTATACTCCTTGATGATTGAAGACCCCTCACACCTGCATGGTTCCATACCATGCTTGACACACTTACAGTGTAAAAATCATAATTACACAGGGACATGGGTCCACACGACACGTCACTTTGGCTATCGTTTATATCCACTCTCTTCCCAGATCCACAGTATCTCTGTATTAGTCATGCTTTTACACCTATTCAAACTGTTTTAAACCAGTGCCAGGACCGTCCATTCTTCCGGCTGGCTGGCCTGTCCAGTGGCTGTGTCTCTGAGGCTCATTATTGGTTTACAGGGCCCTGCTAAGTGGGGCGTGGAGAGGAGGGAGGCAGAGCATGCAGGGCTGGTGGGATGGGACGACGGGGGCAACTCCCATCAGATGTGGAGGTCAGTGGTGAGTAAAGCCTAGTCCAGCCCAATAATGGGGGGCATTTATTTTACCAGGTTCATTCAACTGCTGATAGAAGGTGGCTGGGAGGGAAACTGCGGTGGGAAATAGCCTTTCAATGTGTGTAACCTGTGGCCCCGCTGCGGCGTCTGGTCAGTGACTGACAGGTCCTATTCATGAGCTTCGGGGAGGGTTATACACATTAGGCTGGTGCTAGACTCGGCACTCCTTTGCTCTCCCACTCCTCCATGAACAGTGCTCTTAGAGAGAAAGAAGAGAGGGTGCAGATGTAGATAGAGGATGAGGAGGAGAGAAGAAGAGAGAGAGCTCTAGTCGTTGCACATCGTTGCACACAAAAACGCAAACACATATAAAACACTCTCACAAATAAACCAGAGCCATTTGAGCCATTAGCCATAGTACTGTCACAAATGTATTTTCATAATAAGACAATTGATGCGAGTATCAAGGCTAGAGACAGAATGCTGCAGTATAAATGTCTTAGCCGTGAGGATCCAGCACTAGATGGCAGTAGCAGCAACTATCAACGATAAAGATACAGGGACACACATTCCTGAATGGTGCAGGACATTGATATGAATTACGTTTTTCCTGGTAGCTTCTACTATTACAAAGCAAATGCTATTTTTGACTTAGATTTGTATATAATAGGTTCATCAATGAAGGATTCGATGTTGTAATTAGATAAGTAGCCATTTATATTGGTAATTGGTCATTTGGAATGATTTGAAAACAATGGAAAATATCTCACAATTCCATGATCTGATTGGCCCATCCACACACACACACACACACACACACACACACATAAACACAGTCATGCCCTCGCACATGCACACATTCTTATGTGAAAAATATTCATAGTACTAGTCATCAAAAGTCCCATGTTTCTCTTATTCCTAATATAATGGCAAATAATGTGGCCAATTGTAGAATAAAATACCTGTGAAACCAGAGGAAATGACAAACGGATTTAGGTGGAACCTGAAGGCCATTTGCTGGTGGGCAAGTACGATTGTTGGCAGGTTAATTATAGGGTTCCTATTGATCTGGGCCAAAGGGCCATTTCTGAAGTGTTCTAGTGCTTGAGGCATTGAATAAAAGTGGAACAAAGTTTTAACCAACATTAGTTCTGTTATATGTTGTAAAGCTGAATACCTAAATAGTTTAGTGCAAATATTTGCCATTGATCTGGTAGACATAATAGTATCCAGAAATCTACACATAAAAAAATATCCAGCCTGGACAAAATGTAACTCATTAAATTCAGGCAGACTTTTTTTCTCGATAGGTGCTTTTATATAACATCATTTTTATAATTTTCCTGTCACACATAATTCTGAGAGAACCTCCCACTGGTCAGGATAACCTGGTGCTGGCTTTTGAAATCTCCAAAGATCAAGGCAAAGTTAATTTGTTGTGCCAGCTATGCTCTGTGAAGAAACTCCTCGATTGGGCAAATGGTTTGTGTGACCTTTGGAAAGATCACTATCTGTAGATTCCACACTGCGACAATATGGCAAGGTGGAGGCTGTGTCTATATTGGTACAGAAGACACGCTCCCTGCAGATTTGATGCCTTATTCATTCTCTTTCTCAGTCTCACTGGAAAAGCATTCTGCTCCATTTACAAAGCCTTGCTAGTTTATTTGCCTCTCTATCCAGGACTTCACTGAAGCATGAGTTTCGAAGAACAACAGAAAGGATAGATCAAATAATCGTCTCTTTTTTAAAAATGTTTTTACTTTTCATTAACCAACTGACATCTGGCAATTTTAACTCACTACACTGACAGAGTAACGCCAGTGCACAGTGCGTCATTTGTGAAAGAAGTGAGGCTGTGCCATTCCGCTAGCTACTAGCATTTGTGAGCATTGCATGCCTTTTATGGAGCTCATTACAGCTTGCTTCATGAGATAGAGTCCCCTGCCAGAAAGTTCCCTCAGTTGTACGCCCACTCCCACTGCCATTTACAAGGTCTGGATCAGTTAGCAAGCCAGGATAGACATTTTGCAGCATGGAAAGATGATAGTCAGACCCACAGATATGAGAAAACGACATATACGTGCATGTAAAAGATCAAGCCAACTTTTGCTACATTTAGCAGGATACAAAGAGACAATCTGTGCGAGCAGCTTAGTTTTAACAGCTACTGACAGATATTCAACTTATTCATACTACTGACACTGACTCTGTCGCAGTAACACATTTTGTGAAATTATTGAAATATTAATTTTTGAAAACTGATGGTAAATATTAAACGACATCCATGTTTAAACAGGCTGTGTGTTTTTAGGGTGGTCCTCTATCACACCAAATAGCTGATGGAAGAACCTTATCCAAATTTGTAATACAAATTAGTGCATAAGCAACTTGAATCGGTCTTTCACCTTAACAAACCTTAATCTGGCAATTAGCTGGAGGAAGCACTGGATGTCTTTAACCTGCAGCCATATTTCCCTCCAAAACAATGTCTAGATGACATGTGAGAGACACCATCTGTGACCTTTTACCAAGGAGAAGGCTGTCTAGCAGACACATAATTTATCTACCCATGCTTTACTCTTAATTAATCACTTATTGTCTTTCATTCCATGCATGTATGTGAGTGACAGTGTGTGTGAAAGAAAGAGAGAGAGTGAGAGAGTGTATGTGAGTATTCATCCATGCATGCATGTGATTACAGTGCATACAGGAACTTGATTGATAGCTGATTAAAAACTAACATTCAAGCGACATTCAAGCAAGCAAGAATGCTTAGTCTAGTGCGCCACATAATCAACCTATCAATTGCTTAGAATGGCTTTTGATTAATTGCTCACCCGGTTATTGGTTTAGTGATAACATTTGAGTGACTGAAAGAGCCATATGTATGCAGACAGTGGCAGACATCAAGCGCTGTCCCCACATCACCAGCCGTCTATGGCATGGCTATTAGATAAACAAGTGCAGGTCTATTGACTGATAATAAGCGTTGGAGTATAAAATGTGCCAGGCATTATTTTCCCTTCAGCCTTCGGAGTGACAGCACCATAATGCAGTATGTGGAATTTATGAGAGGATCATCCGAGATGTCGTCGTACCCCGTAATGTCTATGGTAATGACGTCCCTTATCCCCGACTCATCTAGCCGTCAGCCAGCTCTCACTGGCCATGGCCTAACTGATTGTTGACGGCTCCATTTGGGCCGAAAAATCATACTTTCATTGCTTGTTCTTTTTTAAACACTTCTTTTCTCCAGTCTTCCAACCTTATTTTCGTCATCTCTTCAAACAGTAAGGTATGAATCTTAACACTTTGTAGTCATGTAGGTAATTTGGACGACAACAATGTATGGAGAAACAAAAAAAATTACCAAAGCCAATGATTCATGTTAATCACACGTTGGTATTCATATCAAAGTTTTATATAGTAAAACAATAAAGTTGCATATAACTCATGTTATAGTGCATACCAGTAGCTACATTACATAATTCTGGCACAACCATGGCCTACATTACCCACAAGGCTATGTGACTTTAAAAGTGCCCTAAAGCTAAATCAATGGATTCCTCCTTGTCATATACTCATAGGGAGGCATTTGAGCACATCACTGCCCCAGCTGCCTAGGAGGCTGGATCCAAAGTGGCCTGACTAGCTTTTTAGTCATTGGATGGAGAGAGGGAGCTAAAGAACGCACAACACCATCATAATCAATTAAGAGCACTCCTTGATCTCTGGTCTGGAGGGACTATATGGATCGTTACCAAAGCAGGCTCCAGGTACTGTGCTTCTGAGTACTGCTGCAACACCTAGCCCCCACTCCCCCAGAGAGACTAATGTCAGTCAGACAAACTCTCCGTCTTTAAGCATTTATTAAGTATGAATACATCAGTTTTAGCATGGTTGGGTCTGCCACATATCAAAGCACACATACATCAATTCCCCTTTTGGACACATTAGCTGCACATATTAGCAGACCGAAGGTGGAAGGTGGAGTGGAGGTGCGAGCATTTCCTATCACCTCGTCCAACAAGCCCAGTAACTATCTTTGACATCAGGTCATAGAAATGTCTCCCCCTACCTCATGAGCTGATATTTGATCGTGAGCAGTCTGTTAGTGATTTAGTGTGTGTGCAACGCGCTGTATGACGGCTTACGTCAGCAGCGCACAGACTTAAGTTATCTGCCTGAACTTTAGCTTACTCTCCATGTGTTTGATGGCTATTTGACATGTGTCCTCCTTTCTGCTCCTTCTTGTCTACATTTTTTATTGCGTTTATTTGGGGTAGACTTTGGTTTGACTTGGGATCCTTGGGGGCAAAATGATTTCAAAGACACGATCAGGAGCTTTCATGTATTTTTTTTTTTACCCGCCTTCTCCCTCAAATACGTTATTTCAAAGATGACACAACAAAAACAAGCAGTTATGCACAAACGTTTTAAGCAGAACTTTCAAAAATAAGCGGAAAAGAGTCACAGAACAGAAATGCTAAGACTAATCAATTTCTAAAGAGAGGCTTTTATTATAAGGAATCAAGCATCAACACCCCAGTCGACTTCACTTTGCCAAACCCATACACAGGACAACAGAAGAGTCTAACACTAGCACTTAACATGCAATCCAATATCCAAGTTATATACTTGGAAACTTAAAACATAATGGTGGGATGAAAATTATAAATTAATTTTGACATTTTTGTGTGAAATAGCCAGACTTTTGTAAAACACTACTCTGTCTGGTCCCCTTGCTCAACAACATGGGTGGTGAAATTATTTTGTCTACATTTGATCTTCACACAAAGGACTGTGAGAGTATGCCGTGAAGAGACTGACCAATCAAGGTTAGCTCTCTGAGGTCAGCAGGAAGCAAACAGTTCATAAACAACCAAGCAAGATGGTGATCATCAGACTGAGATATGTCACATCATGCTCTCCCTCATGTTGTACTTAAAATACTTGTCATTGCCCATTCTGGATCTGAGAAAGCCAGAGAAGGAGGGGGGAATTACTGGCATCTTCATCATAAAAGCAATCTCTTTCTTCAGTTACTTTCCTTGTCTAATCTCTTTCCCTACCTTGTTCCCCCCACATTACTTTCATCCTCTTTCATTTTTTTTCTTACGTCTCCTCTCTCCCTCTCTCCATTGTGCTGTGGGCCCTGCAGTGTCCTGGTGGAGCGCAAGGACGATACTTTCCCCAGACTGTGATTAATTCTCACCAGCTGACTCTAATCACTAGCTAATTAATAGTTGATGTGCTTCCTTAAAAAAAGCACCAGTGCTATTAACCTGCAGTCTATTGATTTAGCGCTCTCCTCACACCCCTTCAAATGGTCTGGAATGTTTCAATACAGACGACTGGTTTAGGAGAAGCATTGGGCAAATGGGGGATCTTCTGCAGAACAAAAGTGGTACTTTGTTCAAAGTTACGCCAGGGTAACCTTTGAATGTCAGCAAAGCATGTATGGCTAAAGAAACAATGTTCTACTTTATACTTAGAGTTTTCAACTGCGGTTTTTGAATGTAGGGGAGAGCGGGGTAAATTGAGCCAGATTTTACTTGAGGCGTCTTTAAAGTGAGGGCACGACAGTAAATTCTCCAACTAAACGATGTACACATATTTCAGGATGTGGTGCATCCCTGGAAATAATAACGTTGGATCTAAAATAAACTGTTTTCAAAATCAGACTTTCCAAAAAGAAGTGGTTTCTTGTCTCAACTTGCCCCGTATGAGGGGTAAGTTAAGCATAGGTAGAGGATAAGTTGAGCCACATGGGGATAAATTGTGCCATTGATTATGTTGAATTAAAACTAAACATTTTCCCCTCATATAGGCCTAATGTTATATCAAAGCAAGACAAACGCAATACAAAATTCTTGCCTTCAAAAATCATGACTCCTTGAACATAATTTTTTTTTACTTTGAACGGAGAGTACCTCTTATTCCATGGGCCTCTCTCCATCACAGGTTGAGTAAAAAAGATGAATCTTCAAAAATGAGTGGTCACATGACACATTTTGTCATAGTTTCCTAGAAACAAGGGGTGGTTCAACTTCCCCACATGCTCAACTTACCCCGCTCTCCCCGAAATGCTATTGCATTTCACAATTTCCCCTCAAACACCGATTATAACAGCTTCATGGACTGCTGACAATCTCATCTGAAAGAAATACCAATTAGCCATCAAACAATCATGTCACATTCTACGCAATCTACTTTCTACTTGCCTTCATAGCTCCAAAGCAATTCTTCTGTCTACTCAGTTATGTCTAAATTAAACTTTACGACAAGCCTCCCTCGACATTTTGCAAGTAAGTACAAACGTTGTGGAAAGAAAAGATTCGCTGACGAGAACATTGTGTTTCACAGTTTAACGAGAGTCCATGGCATTAGACATGATACAAATTGAATCAATTTGTGTCGCCTTAAATGGATCTGATGCGTTGCCTGAATGAACAAATAAATAAGGCAGGCTTTTGTTTTCTGGTTTTAATGATGTTTTTTGCTCAGCAAGTGCATTACAAGAGAACAGGCAGTGACAAGGGCAACGGGAAAATACATAATATTAACGGAAATGCGGTGCGGTACGGTTATAAATGGCGTCATGGAGTCCTATGCTCTACACCGCAGCCATCTGGAATTAAGCTGCTTCTCCACTGTTCATGGGTGCAGAAGGAAGAGAGAAGCCAGCCGTATTAGACTGATAAGTGATCATGCAGACATAGAGAGGGATGTCACACACACACACACACACACACACACACAAGCAGGAAAAAAAGAGGAAGCAACCACAAACAAAATGTAGATGGAAACACAGACACACGCAACATGCATGCATGTTCAATATTAAGTGTGAATGTGACATGGTCTAATTGAACAAACACACAAACACATGAACACTAGCCATACATTATGTTGTCTTCATCGCTTTTGTTGATGCATTGATAATACATACCTCAAACTGACATGCTGACAGGTCCAAAGTGAATTTGCTGTGACTATTGTTGACAACATTGATTACCAGAGCTTATTCTTGTTCAATAAACAGACCAGCATCACTAGGATGCACGCACATGTACACACGTACACAAAGATCCAATATAAAACTGAAGAATTCTTATTGCTTCTTATCAATACTCTTGGGTAAGTATGGGCAGGATTCATGAAAAACCAGTTGTGTGTTATATCGCTATTTGTCAGATCCGCCCCCCTTTAAAAGTAATACATCTGAATTACAGGCCTGGTGGCACATTGACACATAGTCCTGCTGTTGGCTGCTAAATACATAAATCTAACTTTTAATGAACACACAGGCAACTTGTCTCAGCTGGTTTGCAAAGTAATTCATCTTCACAGTACATGATTCGTTTATGCAGACCAATTGACAGGAAATCCATTGCTATCCCTGTCCTTGTTGTCATCTCTAAGGTCATTTCTGATTAGTGGGGAGAGTGAATATACATTGCTGTGGCCTTCCTATGTCAAGGGATGGGAAATCAGCCTGACAAACATATCAATAAGAATGACCAGGGGCCCTGCATGACATCCTGCTTAGGCCAAACTGTGTGTGAATGTGTGCATGCACTGTTTATGATCTAGGAGTCTGATTCCATTAAAGTGTGGTGTCAGGTAGGCTGGAAGCCATTCAAGATTCATTACAGTGAAACCACCTATCTGCTAACCAGCAACCTTTAGTAACCTGCTTCAGTTACTTTCCTGCTCTTACCAGCGTGGTTATTTACGTCAATAGTGGTAAATAAATAGAAGGTGGTTGAATAACATATTTGCCAGAAATTGAAGTCTTGGAATTAAAAAACAAATTGTGCTTTTTGACAAGCATGTTTTTTTTTTTAAGAACTGAATAATTCTGACTATAAAAGTAAGTTTCAAGCACAGGGAAAATATTTTTGACTTGATCATTGACGGATCAAAACAGGTAGGACCTGTTATTATGGTGTGTTTATTTAAAACAGTACCAGTTCTAAACATTACTGAGTTAACAGCCATTGAAGGGCTCCTGGTGACTATAAATTCAAGCATTGTTAGTAGGCCTATGCATTCGCCCCAAGTGAGCTCTATCCCTGTTTGGCTTCATAACATATTTCAGAAATAGTGGAAATTAGGAATTAACGTTAAAGAGAGAGCAGGGGCAAGCAGGATGGTTAAATTCACAAGAAGCTAAGGACAGGCTATAAAAAGATTTGCCTTAATTAATACACAAGAGGAATACTTTTCTTTTGCTAAGTGTTTGCATGTTTTCAGGCCATGGTAAACAGTAAGAAACTTTTTCCGCGCTGCTTCAAAACATGATGAAAACAGATTGATGGATAACATTTAGGGTTTTATCATTTATCATTAGTCGGTTATGTTCTAATATTCTAGATTAGAAGATGAAAGGTAAAAAGAGATAAACCAAGAGATAAAACCCACAACTTTATTTTCATATCTGTCAAGTGCTCTCAGAGCCATGAATATTGTCATTTGTACCAAGAAAGGTTATCCACAGAGGTGTTGGCTATCCCAATTTTAAAAAAAAGTCATTTGGCAAACCTCTCACATTCACAACTTGGAGCCATTGAAGCGCTGATGGAAGGGGTCACACCTGCGTCATGTGACAGGGGGTGATGAATGGGGGGGCTACCTGGTGTTGATGATGTGACCTGTCTCTGTCTCTGAGGCAGAACCAAGCTGTCATGCCAGCAGACACCTGATAGAAAAGAAAGGAGGAAATTGTCTTTTGGGAGTAAGTGACCTGTCCTTGCCAAACAGGTTGGGTGCTATGCCATTAGGACTGTAAAGATATGCTTCACTTTCTCCTTTTATTTTTTTTACCCTTATTTTACCAGGCAAGTCCAAATGAGAACGAGTTCTCTTTTGCAGTAGCAACCTGGCCCCGAAGGGAGGAATTGAGCAACTCCAGTTCTGTGCCAGTGCCTCGGTCAGGGCATTGACAGGAGCATTAGCCCTAACATGTTTTTTTTTGGTGGTGGGAGGAAACCGGAGCACCCAGCGGAAACCCATACAAACTCCACACAGAAAGGACCTGGATCGGCCAGTGTTCAAACCCAGGACCTTCTTACTGTGAGGCATCAGTGCTAACCACTGAGCCACTGTATTTGCCCGAGCAGCAAAAGAAGACATTTTTTTAAGGAGGAACTCAGGGCAGTTGACTATGTTGCAGGGACTGCGGATGGAAAGAGCAGTGTGGCACAAGACCTCATGGTCACTGTAGCCTACATTACATAGTAGAGGCCCAGCTAAGGGAAAAACTCCTTCATAGGCGTATAGCTTATGTCTCTCAGACAGGGAGCGGAGGAAATAGATCAAATTCTTTGGGGTAGTCAGAAGTGGTTGGAATTACAGTTGACAACACTGCAAACATTGATGTGGCAGTAAATACGACGCAGATAATTAAGATGGGATGTTTTGCAAACACGCTGAATGTTGCAGCCCAAAAGCTCTAAAACGTGAAAACTGTCACCAGCTGGTCTGGAAGGATAGTGGCCGTAATGATGGGGCTTAGGAAAGCTAGCCTCGCCAAACCTATCCTAAGAGAAGAGACTCATTAAGTAAAAATAAACTCATTGGATGTTTGTTCATATCTCTTAAATATTCTTACTGTGTTTTTCTGGGGCCAAACCTAAAAATGTCTTTGCATTGTACGTTTATGTCCGTTTTCTTAAAGGCCTTCCGGAACACGCTCTCATCATGGATGTTCAAACAAGATGGAACATCATTTTCCTAAGGGTAGTGCGCTTCATTGAAGACGAAGACCAGGCCCTGCTGGATTCTGTGATGATGGTCAACAGTGGCACTGGCCCCTCAATTGGTTAAAATACCAAGAAGGAGGTACAGGTTATACCGGAGCTTCCCGACAGTCCTGTGGTGGTGGCAGAAGAGGGACCAGATGCCAACTTGGCAAAAAATATACTGTATCTCTGTGTCCAAGCCTCTCCTATACCTTCAGCGGGTGTTCTCAACAGTGAGGGAACAGTGAGTGTGGAGCGGGCTCGGCTCTTACTCAAGAGAGTAGAGGTATCGTCTCCAAAAGAACTGCTAGAGTGGTTCATGAGAGTAGTTCATTGCTAGAGTACTTTTTTTTAGTTGCAAAAATAAATACCTGTATTTATTAATGTAAAATATGTATTTATTTTTACCCTGTCCATTGTTCATTTGTGATTGTTATATTTTTTAGTTAAAAATAATTTCCTCAATTTCTCAAATGTTTATGGTGTATAAATGTTCTAAATAAATAACAATGTTTAAAGGGGCCCTATTATGTTTTGGTGTTTTTTTCCCTTTCCTTTCGAATATTATATGGTTTTGTGTAAAGGTCTGAAAAGTTACAAAGCCATAGGTCACGCCAAAGGGAGCCACTCTCTCTCACAGAAAACACTGCTCCAGAACTGCCTGAAACGCCTCGTTTGTAGTCCTGCGTTTTCCTTTCTGTCACTAAGTCATACTTTTGCATAATGCCCACCAAGCGGCTAGTTTGGCACGCCCCTCAGTCTGAGCGGGGGCTGGGAAGTTTGTATAATGATTTCGCGATGTCGAGAAAACACTGTTTTCGTCAGTGCAAAGGCAAATTCCCTTTGTTTGGCTAGCTGACCAATCATAGCAGATTGGGCTCGGAGGGAGGGGGCCTTAAAGAGACAGGAGCTAAACTGGAGCGTTTCAGACAGAGGGTGAATAGAGGTGCCTCACACTCAGGCAGTTTTGAAAAAATTGATTGTTTATTGAACTTTAAAAGTTTTAATTTAAAACATGTAAACCAATTCTTGTAGAACTCCTAAATAAGGTATGAACCTGAAAAATTGCATAATAGGGCCCCTTTAAATTCAGTCTGGACTTACATTTCTCTCTCTGTAATAACAAAGATGTAAAAACTAATTTGGGTACTGGTACTGGTATCAGGTTCAAATGTGAAAGGTACCCAACCCTAAGTGTGGGGGAGTCGGGTTGTTGTTTCTAACTTGGGGAGGGAGGAAGTGTTCAAAATGCTACTCGATACCCATCCTGGCATTGTTTAAATGAAGGCACTAGCCAGGAGAGCTGTTTGGTGACCAGGAATAGACTTACAAGTGGAGGAGACTCAATGTTTGTGTATGTGTCAGCAATCAAGTCACGCACATTTGAAAAGAACCGCTCCCTTCCTTGGAGTGGACAACAAAGAGATGTTCTCGTCTTCACGTCAACATTTATGGTCCCTACCATGGCAAGACTCTCCTACTCGTGATAGACTCTCACTTTGAATGGTTGGAGGTCATCATAGTAAACTCCATGACTTCCATGGCCATGTTTCAATGTCTTTTGACTTCTTTTTGCAACATATTTTTTGTGTGATTTCCTGGTGTCAGACAATGGAGCCCCATTTACCTTTTCGGAATTCCAGGAGTCTGCGCATCGCAATGAAATCAGGCAAGTGCCCACTGCTTCTTATCACCTCTCAATGAATGGCCAGGCCGAGGGCACAGGGGAAACCACAAAGGAGGCTATTATAGAATTACAGCAGGTGACTGGCAGACACTCCTAGCAAGGTTAATGTTGTTGCAACACGTGGCACCCAACAAAACTACTGGGAAGGGCCCTGCAGAGCTTTTGATGAATAGACAGCTAACAACTGTCCCTCCTGCCACTGGCCCACTTACACCTGCCAGTTGTTGACTGTCCACAGTAACCGTATGCCGGAAGCCTCTTGAGCCTCTGGTGCTTATTCAGGCCCTGACACCCTCTTAACCAAAGAAGGAATCTCCCGGCGTTTCATCCCCACCATCTGCCACTCCCTTGATGCGGCTCACGAGGGAGCGACATCCTGCCCTATGCTGGAGAGATTTTGTGCAGACTATGGGGAAAGGAGTGTTATGTATTGGCTTTGTTAGAGGCGTGTTAGCAGGAGCTTCGTACTGGGTGTGTGTGCGCATAGTGATTGCACCCAGCTGGTATCATTTGACCTTTACCCTGCTTCACTGAAGTGCCGTACGGCTCTACTCTCATGTCTCCGATCGTTGTTTACAAGCACCCACACATACCTTGATATCAGGATATAATATAAAAGTGCATTTCTAAGTTCCGTGCAGCAACGAAAGTACTCTACAACAGAGCACTCTATTTGATTGTGGCACTATTCTCAAAAAGGACAGGAGACCAAAGGAGAGCATGTGATTTTGGTTTTCAGGTGGAATCTTGCTCTCGTTGGAAGATTGTCCAAATGGAAGAGTCACGGCCAGAGAACAGTTAAAATGGAGTTGGGAGACCAGGCAAGCGAAGAAGGTATGTATGTAAGGAAGTATGTTTTCAAGAAAAGAACTACTGAGATAGAATTTAACCTCACCTGGGAATGCAAATATGATTTGATTGCACCCATTACCATTGAGCCCACAATCACCCACACACTCAGACACACACCCACACACACACAGACAGACACCTCCGGCATCATTTTACAGCCCACTTCAGCTGTGAATCTCTCTCTCAGCACTAATATTTACCTCCCTAATAAAAGTCTTTGTTGCGGGGCCAGCTCTAAATCACGAGGCTGTTTCAGGATGACATGACAGGGGAAAATAAAGCATCTCTCCCGATGGTGAAACCCCTTCCGTGTCTTTTTATTAGCCTTGGCCAGCACTCGCCAGGCCTTGGAGAATGAACCAAAGCTGCGTAAAGCTGACATATGTTATATTACTGATTTGGCATATCACCGGTTCATACGCGTGGGATCTGCCTTTACAAATGTGAAACTAGAAAATAAACATGGGCAGCGCACACGAAGGAGAGAGCGTTTCCAGCACCACGCCAAGTGTCACCTTCTCAAGGGTATTTGGTAAGCAATAGAAGGCACAGTAGAGCTCAGGCAATATGGATGGTGAGAGATTTTGAGGAGCGTTAAAAATGTGGACTAATTTTTCCAGGGCCTTTACTAATCTGGTATTCATGAGAGAACGAGAGGGATGGAGGGACCCAGGGACCTGGGCTTTAATGCTATCTAGCTGGAAGAAGTCTCGGCTGCCAGATGCACTGAGGCTAGACTGAGTCGAGCCATCGGCAGCTGGGCAGCCCGGGGCGAGGCTGAAAACAGCTCCCGCTCCCTTACTCACTCGTTACTGCCCACGTTCACACTTTGTCTCCCACTATTACATTCCCTCACACGTCTCCCTCGTTCCCTCTCCCCCTACATGTCTTTTGTTTGCTTTCTATGATTCATTCAAAATGTGTTTTTTTACATTGTTTTCATCTTCTGAACCTTATCTTCTCCCTCCGTTTTCTCCGCAAGGATTTATTAAAGCAAATTATCTTAACTGTCCCACATTACGCCCGTCTTGTATCTTGTGTATTTTATCTGGAATTCAGGAGGGTTATTAGTTACACCCGTACAAGCAGAGACGAAATGATTGGAAGACATGACATTGTGTGTTTGTGTGTTTTGTAAAGACAACTGGTGGTCTAGGAAGAATGCCGGCTGTCTTGACTTCTCAGGACGCTTTGGGTCAGCTGCTTTGATGTCCAAGTTTGTTGAGACAGTCTCAGTCCAAACAGGACAACTTGCAAAAATAATGATTCGCTTGGCAACTTTACTTTACCGCATCTCGTACCGGGCTCGGATTTTTGTTCAGATTTGTTTCATATGTATATATATATATATATATAGGACTGGGCTAGCATCAGGTGGAAAAACTAAATAAATCGAAATGCCATGTTTGTCACTCAGTTAGCGTTGACATTTCCTCTTCCCGCGTTCACGTCTGAGTTCCGTCATAATGAGTCACTGGTCTGAGATGAAGACCTTATTGAGTCAGAGCTGTGGTTGGGGATAAACAAGAACTAATTGATGGCTGACCTCTACTCACACTGTGCTAGTAAACAACAATCAAAGCCTGGAAGTAACGTTAGCTCCAAGGTATTCTAATGATGGCGCACCCTGTTTAGTTAGTCTCCTTCCATTTGTAACTCTCTCCAGGGAGAGTGGTGCATCTGTTTAAGGAGGCGCCGCAGCCATCGATAATGACAGAGTGGTCCGGCTGCCTGTCTTACTAATCACATGCGGCTGAGCCCTGACCTCTATCTCGGCCCTGAGCTTCAACCTGCGCCTCCAGAACAGGAATACATCGCTCACCTCATGTCCACTCGTGGCAGCTCCTTACCCTGGCCACAACACCACAGAGCTGGCCCTGGCCCCAGACACCAGTCCTGGATGACAGAAACATTGATCACTCAAGAACAGAGGTGAGATGTGGGGGAAACCAGAATGTGTGTGCTTCTGCAAAGCTGATAATAATCTTAGTTATCATAATAATAATAATAATATATTGCATTTGATATAGCGCTTATCTAGACACCCAAAGCGCTTACAATTATCTCAATGGTCCTATCACTTAATCAAAGCCTGTCATTGGTCCAAGTTTTTACACCTCTCATACTATATGTGTTATACATAATGAGGAACCCATGTGGTTTGCTGGAATGACAAACTGAGCACACAAACACACATAGTAAATCAGATTTAATAACACATTTTGCAATGTACAGCGACGTCTCACAGAACATTTCCTCCGTTTTATCTTTTGTCTGTATAGTGCTGTCAGAACTTTTACGGATTATTTCCAGCCCACATAAATACATGTATTATACAGAGAGAACTGTGAACACACCATAAAACAAAGGCATCAAAGTGTGTATTGATTAACTAGTGGGTGTAATACCAACGTGGGCCATTTCTAAGTCACTGCAAATATTGTGCATAATGTACAATTTCAGTATTATAATTATTTCAAGATAAAAGAAATGGAAGACACCAAATCAGCATATTTATTTCTAGAGTGGGTTGTTGGTCTGCTTTCCACACTTTTAAATAATGTTTCCATATTTACAAATAAAAAAATGCCATCCTCCCATCCTATCAAGGCTGTTCATTAAAGGAGTAAAGATTGTACTGCCCCAAAACTGGAATGAGCCGATGATAATAATAATCCTCAAGTGTAAAACAAATTGCTTTCTTGTTTCAGACCGGCCTTTTCTTTCCAACACAACATGCACTAATGAGCAAAAAGCAGCATTTTGATTGACCGATCAGTTGTTTGAGGGTTTAATGATTTTGTTTGAAAAAATGTAAACATTCATTAGCCACAAAAAGCTTTGGCCTCAATAAAGTTCCTGCTCAATGTGTAGAGGGAAGTGGGTTTGTTGTGGAAAGCAGCATGATGAAAAGCTTGCTCTGAGTCATGAGGAAATTTCCTCTAATGCCGAGGTGTCCATCATAATTAGAACTTGGTTGTCAACTACCATTATGGCTATGGGGCACCTGCATCTGTGCAAAACTTTATTTGGGTCAAAGTCCTTAGCAGAAGCATTCAACTGTGTCTGTATTTTTTTATAACTGAGAATGACTGAGACTTCGTCTCTTTTGTAGCAGTGCCATGTTTAAGGCATGTAACGAAAAAAAAAATGAGGCAATAAAACAAAATAAAGAAAACATTTTAAATAACAAATAATAAAAATGCTTTATGATCCAATACATGTTTACTGTCCATCTCGAGAAAACCCCACAGTTGGGGTTTCGATGGAGATAATGTCGAGTGTTTGATGGCAAAACATTGGGCAGGTGCCAGTTCTTTTCCGGGCGAGTTCACCAGCAGCGTAAACAATGCACTTAGCATACAAGGTCAAGCCAGGGAGTCCAGTAGAAGAAAATAACGTTAGCCAGTAAATGTTAATTCCAACAAACACAACTAGACTATGTAGCATCATGATCTGTGACAGTTTCAAAAAGATTTGTTCCCCACCCTCAAACAATATAATAATACAAAATATTAATGAATCATAATAATTTATAAAAAAAAGTATATTTATCAAAAAACATAAAATTAGCTACCTATACCAATACAAATATGTACAAACATTTTCAAAAAACAAAGTATAACTATATAATATGAACTCCACTGTGCCTAGTCTGCCTGCAAGGGTGCCATATCAAACATGTAACTGTATATATTTGGGTGTGTGTGTATTTGTGCATGCACCTGTGACTGCTGCATGTTTGTATCGGAGTGTGTGTCACCTACTGCCGGGTGTTTAGAGAACAGATTGTAAGGGGAGTTTTGACGTTTTAGCCGCCATGGCAATACAGATTTGGCAATTAACCTTGATGTCACTGTAATTACCGAGTCACTTTAGTAAAATGAATTAATTTCCCAAAAGGATGCGGAAACTAAATTATCTCCTCTCTTCCTGAAGAGACCCAATATGGTTGCTAGTAATTAGAAGAGAAAAAAGTGAGCTGTGTCTATGCCTGTCTCTTATTATGTGTATTGTTCGTAATTTGCCCGTGGGGTAAAGCCACGGACACACTGACTGCTCTCATAACTTCTGAGCCCACGGCTCTTTTGCTCTTTTTCTAAACCCATCATCAACGCTCAGTCAGAAAGTACAGATTTGTATTGCATCCGCTTCCATCATTCTTTCTCACTGCCTCTGCATTGAGCGGTTGAGATGGCCAACTTGGCAATGTTGAGCTAAAAGTTCTGTCGTGTTTGTTTGGTAATTGTTGTGCGAATGGCAGAGCTGGGTGAGGCATAGGTGACAGGGTGAAGTCCTTGTATCATCGCCTGGAGGTCGGCAGTGCACATTGGGCTCTGCCTGGTTGAGGCATGGGACTCAAGGTTCTCGGTTGGCTTCCCCTCATCTTAATCCTCGGTCCCCCATTGAGGGCGGAGATGCCTCCAGTCCCCTTATTGCGCACTGCTTCAATTAGTATGCTAATTTCCAAAAAGGCAATTGTTTTTTTGTATGTAGCAACTAGATTTCTCAGGTGGCATTTACATTAGGCAGTTTTTTTTTATTTTAGCCCGGCTAGAAAAGCGGGAAAACTAAGTAAGTAAGTAGCGTGACGTGAAGATTAATTGCATGCAGAGGACTTATTCCTTCAATCATTGAGGCCCTCCAACCTTGTACTCCCATGGACCGTTACAATACAAACTAACAGATGCAGTCTAAAGCCCAGGGAGCTGTGGAGTGAATTTTCTTACTAAAGAAATAGAGCACACACAGTGTGTGTCTGTGTCATGTAGGAGAATCAAATAATCTTCCGTCTAACCTTGTTTCTTCAGGAGGAAGTCAGATTCTCTCAAGACCAGAGAGATAGAGACGGTTATCTCTATCAGATAGCAGGGCCTAGATTTTGTGTTTCCTGCATGATAACACGGTTAAAAACGCAAGGCCAGGGTGAACGGTGTGAAAGCCCCTTCCCCCTTTCAAGAGAGAGAATTCCTGAAGGGGAATTAACCTTCTCTCTGTGTCCTAACAACCAAATATTGAGTTTTCTAAGGACTGAGATTGTTGCTTAAAGGAATAACTGAACAAAATAATCGAACAATGACATTGACAATGAGCAGAATTGAAGTGTAATATTGTTGTAATCTCTTGAATTTATAATCACCGGAATGTATAATTATGTTTTTATTTTAAAAGATAACTTTTCCTGCTAGTATGAATACTGTTTTGAACTAAAACATTTGTCAAGGGACACCCCCCCATTGACCATTTGATAAAAGCAGAGTCAACAGTTCTACATTTTGTGATTAAAGGTCGACCTGATCGCTTCCCATTTTACTTTCCACGGCAAAGTAAAATCGGAAGTTGTTCTGTGCTTGAGACGATACATGCCTATGTCATTGGAGGCGGGAACATGCAAGTCATTTATGACTTTGTCCTGTAAGAAGTGACTGCTGCAAATAAAGGTATTTGTGTATGAAACTTCTGACTCGTTTAAACTTAAAAATCTTTGCCAGCACTGCTCACATGAAAATCCCAAGGGAGGATGAACAGGTTTGTGCCTTTTGCATGACTGCCGAATACAGCACATTTGTAGGTAGTTTCTTAAAAGAGGTGGTTTTGGCTGCCTGTTTGCTTGCTGTAATTATTTTCCCTAACCGTTGTAAAGAAGACGTGCCGAATGCTTGTAGTCACTGCATATCGCTAGCATGATCAACAACTATACTCTAAGTACGGGCATCGCTGCCTGATTTAGTGACACACTTCCTTGTGGCTTAAAGCAAATCGTTACTGTTTGTGGGAGATCATGCTCGGTGGCAGACAACTTTTATATTGAATTTTGAGACCTGAAGAGGACTGATCTGAACTCTGATTTTTTTTATTCTCCCATAGATATTACAATGTGAAAACTATAGAATGGTATTGATAATACGTTAATACAAAACAGTTGCCTTCAGTGGCTTTAACATAATGTTACTAACTTTGCTAAGATAAGGGCATGAAAGTGTAAAGCATTTTCCCTCCAACTATCCAACTTTCTTTTTTTTTTATCAGCGAGCAGGAGGAATTTGATAGACAAATTCTAATGAAGTTGAAGAGCGGTGAACCCTTTGGGCTAAAGTTCTCATTTTGGTTCATAAAAAACTCCTTACTGTCTTTTTCATCCATGGTACATATGATTATGCTACTGTTAGTCTAAGGGGCTAAATATGGTTATTTTTATCTGAATTTAACTATATCTAACAAAAATTACAAGTAGGCGTCACATTATAATATCACTCAACTAGGCTGCAGCAGCTATGATATTTGCGTAGGCAATCAATACATTGTCCATCTGGTCAAACTATAGCTAGTAGCCTATATATTAATGACATATTTATTTTATAATTCACAAAAAAACCTAAATAAGATAATCAGTAGCCTAGACTGGTGCATTACATTGTATAATCAGTGGAGCAGCATATGCATCTGCTATCTTAACGTTTATATTTAAATTAGCAAAACCACGTTTGATTTTAATATTTGCTTATAAGTTAATGTTTATAGTAAATATAATGTAAACTTTAGACCTATGGTTTTCCATCTAGCCTTACTATAAGCAAATTGTTTTTGTGTAGTGCCCCCGTTAATCACTTAATTTGGCTCTTATTTGAGCTAATCGATTATGATCCTAATTTCCTAATGAATGAATAGTCTATAAATATTAATACAGCGTTTATTAAACACCTTTACATATATCAGAATAAGTAGTGTACGTTTTCTCCCTACAGCCATGTTGCATTTGGGCTTGTTCGTGTCTATATTTTGCTAGATGTCGGTCATGTAGCCACAATAGAAGATGTACAAATATAGAACAATTTCTATACTTCCAGCAGGGTAGCCATTATTATATCAGTGCTAATGGGGCTTTTCTTGCTTTGATCAAAGGCTTCATCATATTCAATAGAGCCAGCACATTTCAAAGTCTGAATACAGACGCATAATTTCAACCCCTTTGGCAAATCTATATTTGTAATCAATGTCTCACAGGGGTGTAAATACTACCACCGGGTGAACTAGCACAGTGGTCGTTGTTCCTAAAAAGATCTGTATATTTAGATCCTGTCAGATACCACTGACCTTTAATCATTTCTGTATTCATTAAATGGAAAAGATACTGTCTGCACATGCAAAAAAATACAGTTTTGTAAGTCAGTAAGTTCTGATGTAGTCCCAGATGCAATTATAATTTTCACAATTTGATGGAAAATAGCAAGCCGTTACGGTTACTGTAATGAAACCGCACTCTAATAAAAAAAAATGCAGACTAGGTCGCTCCACAGAACAAGACTACATTACCCTTTACACACTCTCTCTGACAGTGATGCAACAAAACCAGTGAGGCACAGTCAAGTCAATTAGGCCCAAGTGCCAACCTTCAGCCTACATCTGAATACAAACTAGTGAGACAAAGGGATGCAACAAGTCCTGACCAAAGGCATGTATAACCCTCTCTCGGAGCACTGCATCATTAGTCGTCCATGTGTCTCCCGGTCGTCGTCCACATAGTAAAATGGGCTGTCTGACCCCTGTGGCTCCCGCACACTAATTGCTCTTTAAATTGGCTGGAGAAGATGAGCAGGTCTGAGCCCAAGCTTGTCTCAGAAATGACGACCATCACTTTGCCCCAGCTGGTAGCGTTGCCGCAATTCAAATAATTTCTAATGGGCTCAGATTGTGTGTGTGTGTGTGTGTGTGCGTGTGCGTGTGCGTGTGCGTGTGAGTATGTGTGCGTGTGAGTGTGTGAATATGTGTGAGAGAGAGAAAGTGTGCATTTGTGTCTTTGACTAAAGGTTTGCACAGACACGGTGCAATTTAAATATTAAGAGGTTTAAAAACTATAATGGTTGAATACCTTTTTTATATAAATAGTTTGCACTTTATTGACTGTGTATGAAGATAATGTGCAATATTGCAGATAACTGAGAGGTAGCGAAGCAAATATTACAGTAAACCTTGTTATTTTTGTATTTGATTCTGATAATAGATGCGTGCGTTTCAAAACAGACGCTTAAAAACAGGCTCGCTTGGCAATAGAGCTGTTCTGCTAACTATGTTCCATCAATCTACAACAATACAACGTTTCCCGACACAGAAGCTTATAAACAAGAATTGTTTCTTGAAGCAGCTATCTTAAATAATTATAAATGTTGGTGCTGAGACCCCTTTATGCTTGATGTGATTCAGGGATAGATAGGTCAGGCCATGGACAGATGTGAGAGGGTGCCGTCAGACAAGAGCCCCTGTGGTGACCATCTGACGCCAGGGCCGCCCACCCATTGTGATGCAGGCCCCTTGTACACAGGCTCCACACAGAGCTGGTGAGTTTGTTTATGTGTGAGCCCAAAGGACATGGGGATAGAGAGGGCCGTATCGTGTTACAAAGTGTATGTGTGTGCGTGTGTGTGTGTGTGTGTGTAGGCTTACATGTGCATAAGTGTGAGTGAGCCCTTGCTGATCAGTGGAAGGACAACCCATTTGACTGTCTATGGACCATTCTTTACCAGTCTTTACACTTACTGCAGGCGTGCTACCCTCCTCCCAATGTCAACACCGCTCAGACACATGCAGGTTGAGACCCACAGAGCTGCTCTCAGAATATTTATAACTGAGATAGAACCTGCCAGTTTACCAGACAAAATCTATCAAGCACAAGTTTGGAGGACTTTCAATCATGAACACTTATACACAAAGTGTTTGACAGGTAACTTGAAGGTAATGATTATACACATCACAAATGTAGACCTCCTACCCTCTTCAGCTTTTCATTATGTAGACCTCCTACCCTCTTCAGCTTTTCATTAGCAAGTACAAATAGTACATCTGAACAGTGTCCTTGGGAACAAACATGGGCAAAAACCATTGTTACAAAGGGAAAACACATGAATAATTAAACATTTACAACAAAAGCTCTGACTTCAGTAGGTTATTGTTCAAAAATAGATCAAATAGAAAAGAGAATATTGAAGTGGCCCTGTCACACACTGTGGGAGTAAGGGGGTAAGCAGAGTAAAATGCTGGATAATCATAGAGAAACATACTAGCCCACAAACAGATATGCACACATATCCAATGACACACACACACACACACACACACAGACACATAGATACATATAGGCAACAGCACTCAGAGCATCTCAATGCTTTCACCATATCATGAAGGGTTCTAGCAGGAGTAGGGTATTTGCACGTGTGTGTGTGTGTGTGTGTGTGTTTTGAGGCAGATGGGCCAGCAGGCCTCGTTCCATCCCTATCTCTGAGAGCTCTCTTCACAGTGTGCTATGCTGGCAGGGGGTGTTTGTGGGGCTTGAGTTGTTGCCAGAACAGCAACCACGCTGTATCTTCAACAGATGCTCCACCTCACCCACCCGCACTAACACACACACACACACACACACAAACCACACACACACAAACCACACAAGCACACAGACACGGTCCTCTGCCGTCACAAACACAAAGTAACAACATAGATACTCCTAATCTGGTTGCATTTGGAATGCAGTGGAACTTCTTTGGTTTCATTCGAAACGTTCAGCAAATTACCCTGTGGGATACTTTTTAGAACGTCCATTTATCACAGAAGTGCCATCATGTTACGTACTGGGCAGCCCATCTTTTTTCTTTAACATATCAAGACCTTACTCCATTAGCATCTAAATGCACAGTCATATGCGTCTGGACTGGCTACAGCTTTCACATTATACCTCAGTCGTATGGCTTATACTATCATCCAGCTGCTATGAGCCAGAGACACTGATAATTGGTGGTCAGCCAAGCTTAAGCATGAATGGGAATATCTAGATGTTCTTGTTTTTGTCCTGTTCAAACTCTGTTAAAGGCAACCGGGAAAATTAAACACCTCTTGTACCATGTGCGTCCATATCCCCTTTTGCCCTTCTGATTGATACAACCCTTTTAACACCAATGTATTTTCACTCAGGAATACAAACACACCAAATGCATAACATGAAATTACTAAATTGCATAAATCAATGGAATATCTATATTATTACATTTATGACAAGACCAGCAAATGAATGCATGAATAAATAATAATAATAATCATAATAACTCATTTTATTTATATAGCGCTTTTCTAAAACCCAAAGTCGCTTTACAGCATCAACATAGATAACATGACACAAATAAACAGTTAGACAGAAATAGTAAACCAGACAGACAACAACATAT
>JAVQIZ010129289.1:0-12397 GCA_036023535.2 Galaxias brevipinnis | reverse complement strand
CTGACACACACACACACACACACACACACACACACACACACACACACACACACACACACACACACACACACACACACACACACACACACACACACACACACACACACACACACACGGGGACAGGGATATGGTGTCTGGGGGTCTCAGTGTGTGCATAACATGAGCATACGGCACGGGTTACTTGGGAACGTACCATATAGAAACAAACAGTAGTTTCCAGGGGAACGGAGCAATGCGGCAGCTTAACAGCTCTATGTTATCAAGCTGGCAGCTTAGGGCCCCCTGTGAGAACACATTGGCAACACATCCCGGGCTGTCAAAGCAGCTTGGACAAGGCCTTCCGCTGACACCGGTGGCTGGAAATGCTCAATCAGAGGGCACAGTAATGCTTGACTCCAAGAAAAGCTAACTTTTTGAGTCTGGTACAGGTAAAAAAAAACAAGAGAAGATAACAAAGTAAGCACTGCAAGTAAGTGTGTGTATGTGACATGGAATTGCTTCACTTTCTGACTGATTTGGCTGGGGGTGGGGGTTGGGGGGGTAATTGAGGAGTGGCAACACATTCCAAGTGAAGAGGAGAGCCCCTCCCCACCTGGAGTGTCCACCCCCTGTGGGGAAGTGGGCACCGTGTCAGCGCCCCGAGGCATTCCCGGAGTGGCGCCCTTCAGGTCTATACTTTAACAGTACAGCCTGCACCACCAGCATTCCCACGCCACTCAAGTTAAGCTCACGACACCACACCACACTGCCGTCCTAGTCCAGAGGTATTCTGGCGAAAAGAAAACCATTGCACAAGCTAGGCTTCATGTGATTTAGGTAAATGCAAATGTCATTTTGATAGGACTCGCTCAGCTATTGATCAAACTGAGCATGCTGGTTTCCCATCTTGAAGCCTGTAGCCGTACAGTAGTAGGCCAAAGTAATCCAAGAGTCTACTGACAGACTGTACCGACCAGACAGAGGGACACAGCCCCGCCGCTCTGGGCGCCATAGCTCGGCCTCTTCATTTCCATGGGGGAGCGAAGGGAACAGCTTGGCTGGCCTGGCAGGTTGGATCCCGATGCCTCTCCCAGAAATGAGTCCACGGCTCAGAATAGCTTGGGACAGATGCCGTCGCTCTCACCAACCCCCCCCCCCCCCCCAACATCCAACGCGTTATTTGGAGCCTAAAGGCAACAGAATCCAGACAGCAAAGGGACAGGGAGCTGAGAGGGTGCATCAGCTGTCTCCAGTTTACCAACACTAGGACGGACAGCGCGTCAGTGGCCCACATAGACAACGCAGGACATACAGCGGGCCATTTCACAAAGGTGAGAGAAGGGCAGAGCCAGCGTCACTCACAGGCAGTACATGATACGCTGTCTTCTATGGAGCTGAAGGTGAGGCAGGTCTCTCAGCTGATCAGCCTTGACGGGGATGAGGGGGTGGGCGCTAATAATAACTCGCATATGAAGGGAGTTATGGAACAGATGGTAACTGTTGATGCTTCGCCTGCCACAGAGGGCAAGATGACATTTCAATAAGGGGAATATTTAATTCCGTTGGCATCATAAAATAAGAGGAAACCCCCGATGTGCACAAATGACGTGACAGTTAAAGCACAGGCAGGTACTGCCAGTGCAACGCTTTAGAGCTTTCACATAGCCTTTATCTCTGTTGAGTTTCGAGAACCAGCCAAGACAAAGACACAACTGTTTACCAGGCTGACCCTGTTTGCTGAGGGCATGTCTCGCAGCATGTGTTGGCAACTTTCGTGACAGCACGGCAAAATGCAACAAACTACCGGGCTCTGTCTAACCACAGGCCTTTGTCCCAACACCAGGGGAGGGCAATGTCAAAACAAGTGTTTGGGGCGCATTCAATTATTCAACGAGCCTTAAGACAGCTGGGGGAGAGTGGGGCAGAGATTGACCTGAGAGCGAGTTCAACCCAAAAACAAGTTCCCTCCAGTGGAATATGGGATCTGCCTTACCATTCAAGTCCAATATGTGTGACGCCTTGCGTGGCATTGCATCAGGAGCCAAAGCCCTACCTCTTCAAAGACGGCTTCAGGACCTGTCTCACAGCCGTCCACTTCTATAGAAAGTTGTCACTGTCAATTAGTTAGACACAACATTGTAAAGATGCCACTCGGGGCAGTGTGTGGCTTGTCTAGGACCCTGCAAGACCATTGCCTCAGTGGGGCGCAGTGAAGTCGTAGGGGGGTAACGTGTCCCATTTCCACATGATTTAGCTGCAGAGCACCAAATTAATACGAGGTGCTGCTGTTCTAGCCCACACTAGCTTATCTCCCCTGATAGGCAGGCACTTTAAGGCAGGAGCAGGCAGACGCGCTGGAAATTTGTTTACCACAAAATGGATTTGAGAAATAATCCACGAGGCGACCAGAGACAGGAATGAGTTCACAAACAGCACATTGATTTGTCCTTGCACTAGCCTAGTAAGACTTTCCTAAATTCGATAACGCCGCTGAAAATGCAAGATGGAGGAAGTACATTTAGCTTGCTACTTGCATGCACCTCCAATGGCATAGTGGAACAGCAGGTGTTTCATGTAATATAACAAATAAACGGAAAAAAACTACTAAAATCAAGAACTTGTAACCTGACGGCCAACAACAATCATCAGCAGCTAATATATAACAAGGGGGGCACTAAACACTGTGCCACTGCACACCCCTTATGATCAAACCTCTTCTAAAGGGGAATGAGGTTGTAAGGAGAGGAGCTGTTTTTTATATTTAAGAGATGACATGACAGGAAGGCAGCAATCAACCCCACTAGTCTACTTCAAGTACTAATCCAGGAGAGACCTGGAACAATGTGTCACGTTGCCCTGCACGTCATGCACACAGGACATCGGGAAAGGACAAAGGGACAATCAACAAAACGTTCCCGTAATGGCTTCTGACGGATTCAGAATGAACTGACGTAGACCATGCTGTGAAACCAACCGATGGAGATTTTTTATTTTAAATGGGATGCGAACTGTCTACTTTTTGGCAATATCTTGACTACATCCGTTCCTTAATTAATATGACAATCAATTGCCAGGGAGAGGTTGAAGCTGGTGCTGGTCACCCGATCAGGTGGCAAGTGGCTCCTGCCGATAGCTGTTGATACGTGACATAGCTGCATCGGGTGGGTCCAGATCACCTTACCTAAATAGCAGGGTGAAGCAGGGTGGGGCGGGTGCGAAAACTAATAGTAGCTCTCGAGTGCCCTCGCTGTGCTAAGGCCTACGTCTCGATCGCATCTCTTGCAACAGCTGGATGCCCATTCTGGTCATGGGAAAAACTAGGAGGTTTATCATGGGCAAGTTTTTTGATTGGAAACAAGCCCGGTCTCACGGCTATTTTTATCCGGGCACCGAAGGAGAAGAGGCAGGCATGGGAGGAGACCTGAGACTGGGTCTGAGTAGAAGAGGGTCTAAGGGGATACATTAATATGCAGAACAGGCAAGCCTCACACTGACAGCCAATGTCATTTCCAATGAGTTCTGGCTGAAGCAGACATCTAACTGCTGAAGAACGGCATGGAACAGAGCAAAATCACGGGACGATAAAAAATGAATTTGCTTCTTCGAAAAGAACCCCCAAAAAAGTAAAGTGACAACCTCTCTGATCTCAGAGGAAACATTAGAGAGAGCATTGAGCGTGACAAAAAAATGTCTTTAGAAAGGCTCCTTGGATTGTGAGGAATGAGTTCCTTCTAAAGCAGCTCCGAGGGGCTTATGCTGGTCCGTCCCAGGGGAACCCAGAGAAATCCCAGCGATTCCATTCACTGGAGCCAGCTGCCACTGCAACAAACAGCAAGAGCCCGAGTGACAAGCCAGCAGGGGGGAAACAAAGTCAAGCAGTGTGAGAGAAACCTCCCATTTGGTTAGATATGTCCCCATAAAAAGAATTAAAGTTGCCAATGGCAAAATGTCCTCTTTGGGTCTAGAAAAAGCCCCCGTGCCACACTTCACTTTTGCTTTTAACTTCTTTAAAAGGAACTGCAAGGGGAATGTGTTTTAAAGAATTTTGAAGAAAACCCCCACATTCATAAACACTGCCACTGCAGAACAAAGGGAAGCCTTGAAGGAACTATTGCTTTTCTGTACAAAGTCTATGTATGAAATCTTCCTAAAAGAATGTGCAAATTGATAATAGCAGAGACAACAACTACTAATGTTACTGTTGGAGGGGAAAGATGAGAGTGTAGGGATTTATAGAGGCAAGAGTTGGCATTCAGAGTAGGAAGATGCTTTTGAAAAAGGAAGCATGGGATTAAAGCTCAAATGGATGTTGCAACATAATCCTACATTTGTTGATTTTTTATTTTGTGAGCACAGCCGAACCAATAAGTGTCTGGATGTTGCCAGAGATGGATGGCTTATCCAACTAGTTCCTCTCTCATTCAAGCTCCTGGCTCCCTGCACATGGGTGCTCTGTTTCATACTCTCCTGGAGGCCCACGTCTGGAATGCAGTGGAGTATTTCCAACTCCACTCACAAGATGAAAAGCTAATTAGAATTTCACAGATCTTCAGCTCTGCGGCCATGGAGGGTCTGTAGTGCAGTGGCTGGGATGTTGTGGATAGCGTGACATAGGTCTTAGAGACAGATGAGTAGGTCCAATAAGGGCAGACCCACGGAAGGAAGGGAAAGTTAGACTCAAGTAACCATGGTAACCAATGAGACAGCAGACACAGTTCGTAACTAGCTCAACACTATTTCAATGCAAACAAGACGTCTGGAACCGTCTCTAGGTTCCTATGCTCCATCTGTACTTGCGTTCTTTACATGATCCAAGTCTGGTTCTCTATAACAGAAAATACAATTGAGAACCTCTGTCCTACGCAGGGCTATTATTTGGATTTTGAGTGTGTGACAGGAAGGACAAAGCTTTCGGCGACTATTATCCTGTCTGCATACCCCTCCCATATATCCCTCTCGACTCAGCCTTTGAACCTACTCCTAGTGCATAAGCAGAGCTAATAAAGACAAAATTACCATTCTGATCCCTTTGTCTCGGAGCTGGTTTATCCAGTGGCTGCCTTTGATCTGAGAGAGCAGAGAGGGAGAGAATGGCAGTCGTCCCTCCAGCAGGGCTGTTGCGGCCCAGAAAGTGGCTAGGAGAGGACAATAGCAGCCACCATGCTCCAGTCAGCAGGCCAGCCCCAAACTCAGACATCAGAAATAATTATGTTATCGTTATAATGTCAAGATGCCTCTTTGGAACATAAAATCTGGTGTAGTATGAGACCGGGAAGTGGAACGGAGTTTGTATTCTACCTGCTGTGCTCAGCTTCACTCTGTGAGTATCAACGCCCGGACCACACACTCTCATTGACAGAAATGACGTATGAAATATGACTAGGATTGTATAACTCGGTTTATGACCATAACAATATCGGCAGCATGTCACTTTCCCACTTGTTACACAGAACACTACAATACACCTTAATTACATATAGATGTAATGCAAGCAAGGCTAACAGGCCCACTATGTTTATACATAGGTGACATTCTTTGCCTTTTAAAATAAAAACATTAAACTTGTTCTATGCTTTCGCAAGCTAAAATTGGTGCTTAGTACACACTAAGTAGTTATGTTGGGACAAACATTTCCCTTTATTGCTTCCTAATGTCAGAAACACTAATGTCAAAACGAAAACAACAAAGTTTTTACAAATTCCACAATGATTAAAAACTTCTAGACCCATTTAAAAAAAGGTATGTTGCTTTTATTATATAAAGACAAATAATATGATATTCAGGAATACCCCAAAAACTCTGGGACAAGAATATAACAGCTGGTAATTTCCTTGCAATCAAGTTATTCATGCCAGTGCCTCAAAAATATACACTAAAAATAGTTTCACCACAAGCAGCCTTTTTAAGGTCAGGGATTGGTGGCCTGAAGGGCGCCTCGGGCGGGGTAGCAGGAACACATGACTGCGGCATGAACGCATGGTCGGGAAACATGTCGAGGTCGCAGTAAAGCATTGCAGCTTTTCAGACATGAGTCAAAAAAAAAAAATCTACTACAGATCAATGTCACAATTTTACTCTAATAAAATCAGATTTTCTACTAACAAAATCAATAATGGACCGCATGTCCCACGAAGCACCAGGCCCACAGTTGTTCTGTCCTGCCTATCCTATATGTTGCACATTCCTTCCAGACAGGATGTAATTAACACTAAACAGATTCAACAAAACAGACAACATTGCCTCAAGTGTGTTTACTTTGAAGGGCTAGATGCCGGATTTAAATATTGTCTTAACCAAATGTTCTTTCGACGAATGGTAAGTGCGTCACAAAGATTAGTCTGTGCCGTTTCCATAATGACCTCCGTTCTGACAACACACACAAGTGACAAATGAACACAAGTGACAAAATGTTAGTTGCAATTCCAAAGCACAATGTTGCATAACTACGTGAAGCATTAACAGACAAACAACCTTGTGTATCATTTAAAAACCTGTCCTGTTTAAAAATAGACAAAAAGACCCCCCAAAAGCTGATTCAACTAATGAACCAAGCCAATCTACAGAGAATGCTTCAAGTCCCTAATGTCAACGCATTTCAAAACTTTCTTCCAACGACCAAGACTAGCGAGAGCGTGGGACAACCCTTGACATTTTAGGTGACAGCAGTTTGACCACGGTCCTAGCAGAGCGCTACTCACCCGCCTGCGGCAGAACGGCAGCCCCTGAGCGATGATGTTTAAGCTGAATATCTTGAGGACTTTGTGCGGTGGCAGGGGCTCCTTGACCACGTCTTTGGGGTCCGCCAGCTCCTGGCTCATGACCGGGACCTGGGGAGCCTTCTCCTTGCCAGACGCCGCTTTAGGCATCTTTTTACGGGCACCAGACAACGCAAAACGGGGTATAGGGCAATGCCGCAGCATTCCAAAAACAAACAGGTGGGCTAGAAGGGCATATCCTGAAGGGGGCTACTGAGGTTACCGAGGGCTGCCTGGCTTACAACCTACTCAGAACAAGCTGACTTTTTTGACTGGTTCCCTTCTGACCTCAGGACTCTGGACGTGGCTCCACTAATAGAGGGGTGTCTACTCATCTCGGGCCCCTGCTGACGGGCTCCTTTTAAAAGATCCCTGGGCTGTGACGTCCACGCTGCGCCCCCTGCCAGACGGAGGGGTAAGCCGCTGTCAGGCCCATGTGAAGGACATGGCCACGCCCAGAGAACCAACACCCCCTCCACACACCCGGACGACTCACTGTGGCATGTGCTCTTCTAACCCTGCAATGAAGGAATGTGGTCCCGCTGGCGAGCGTAGCACATGTCACCCGGGGTGCTTCCGCCTCGCCGCAGTCCCCCAACCCCCTTCCCTGGTCCTCCCTGCCAGCCTCGTGTGATCGGCTGTCGTGCACAACCACATTACACTGGGCCCACAGCACAGTGGGTTCAAGTTTAGTCCATTATCAGCATTACGCAGAAATAGATAAGAAGCATGTTGAATTATGTCAACCGGTAAGAGTTTATTTAAATTGCATTGTACAGGTAAAATATTACAATGCATCGGGTTCATGAATTACACACTTTAGTTCTGATAACATTGGGGGCGATGACAGAACTACGTCTAGATATGCTATCTCATTATGCGCCATAAAATTAGTTCTCAGTTGGAGGATGCTGGAGAGCAGTGGGCTAAAACGATCCAGTGTGAATTAAAAACTAACACATTTAGTTTAAAGTTGAAACAAATTTGGAACTCATAACATTGCACACTGCATATTTGATTGTATAAGCATTTTAAGTATATTGTTAAATATTTCGTCCAATTTATTGGATTAAAAAAAGTCATCCACCAAACAGAGTAAAGCAAGCAAGTTCCCAAAGCCGTGAGCAACAAGACACCTGCTGGAAATGGCAACCCCCTCTCTTACACAACTAACCCTGCGATATTAAAACCCAATGTGTGACGCATCAAGAGTATGCGCGTATACACTTTGTCTGGCTTTGAATGCATATCAACTTCATTATGTCCCCTACTACGCAAGACGAAGAAAAGCAAACAAAGAACTGGGCAATTACACAGATAACTCTCACAGCAAGTCACACCAGCCCGTAACCTTGTGAATGCTTGCAAAGCAACGGACGACATTTGAGGAGGCCGATCACACAGCTGACGGGTGCTGGTATGTGTGAGGCTGTCGTCTCAACGACACTCCATTTGACCCGGGGTCAGGGTGGATTAACTTGTAGATATCTCAGTCAGAGATGGGGGTCCAGTAAGTGTGGTTCCGCTAGAGAACCACCCCGATAAAGGGGCCAGCTTCAGTGCTCCCCCGATGGGGCAGAGACCTATGATCAGAGCATCGTACTAGCACACTACCACCAAAGGAAACGGTGCTTTAGACGGACAACGGCCATCCTCGGGAGTATCGTACGGCATCCTTTTCCACGCAGTTCGGCGGTGAAACTGCGATCGGCAAGACACCAAGGAGACATTATCATATCGTCCTCATCATGAAACATTTAGCTAAACAGCTTACAAAGCCCTGGTGCCCGGGAACTTAAGGCCTCGGCAGGTTTTTGTTTTCCCTCTGATGTTTTGCAAAGCAAGTGAATTATTCAGCGGTAGAATCCCCAGCTGTCATACTGTGTGGGGATGAATAGCCATTACTACAAACTTGTTTTTTTTTTTATTTACAAGATACACGCATGCTAGATCCAAGTAAGTTCTACCTTTACTCTACCACAAAACCACGTTGAACACATGTTGAACACCTGTTGGGACTAATCAGGAACCTAGGGTTTTGTTGCTGCTCTCAGAAAACCCATGTCCAAGTTACTTCAGAACCTGCACTGACCCAATTACACCGGGCTGATCCTCGATGGGAAAGTGCTGATTAAAAGCACCCACAAAGTGTTGCCTTCAGTCATACTGAAAACAGGAAATAATCATGAAAGCAAATACACAATTTGAATTAGTGTTTCCCGAAAGGACACACATCACCCTGAGGTCTTTCGGAGCAGAATTTAGAATAGCCTATTACAACCAGACCGACGCTGCAATGATAGCAAAGGTATTTTTATACAGCTACACTGGAGCCAATAGCATGCAACTGGTCACAGCTCCCTTGAAACGCATGGCTCTGGGCTCAACACTAACCACGTGTAGAGTTTCATGTTCACATTGGATGGTTTAATTAGAACCATTTCACTAGCTTTCAAACTGGCTAGTGAGAACCATTGGTGCTAGGCAGCCGAAATGACAAGATCAACACGTGTTGCGCACAAACAGAAGTTAGGGGACTCAAAACCAGCCCTTAACTCTTACCTAAGAAAAACAACTTTCTCCTGATGGGTCCAAACGGCTCCACTGCCTCCAGCAGGGTGACTGAGGTTGCACTGAGGAGAATGCAGTGTCTGGCTGAGCCCTCTGAAGTCCAGCCTCTCTGGCCCCCGGACTAACGCATGCAAATCACTCCGCATGGTGACGCATAGGAGGTGTCCGGTGCCCGGGGGCAAAGATCACCCGGATGCCCACGCCGCACTCAAGTCTAACTCCAGCCCAGTGACTATTTGTCTGCGGACAGATGCCATAGAATCCCAGAGGCATGTCTTTGTGAGTCTACCACTGATACGCATGCTGGCACACTGCAGCGCTTTAAAACGCATACCAACTAGCCCAACTGGCTCCTCTACGGTCAGGGACTGGAAAAGTGACCTGGCTAAAGATACAGGTGGTTGGGCTGTGTGTGTGTGTGTGGGGGAGGGGGGGTTCTTCCTGCAGGAGACCACACACAGAGAGACCTGTGAACGCTGTCAATCTCAACGCTCAGACTCGCATCTCCTTTATTACAGATACATTGGCTGCACATTACCCAGATACACATCCAACACACACACACACACACACACACACACACACACACACACTACCCAGATACACATGCACACACTACCCAGATACAGACACGCGTAGGTGCTGGAGGCCTGCGACTGAAGTGGGGGTCGGTGACCGCATGTGGGATGTTCATGTATACATTTCCATTTCCGCTCAGTGTAAACACAGGCAGAGAGCCAGGCCTCGGAGCCATACAGCCAACATAAAAAGTGGGCCTATACGGGAGAATTTCCATGGTACTTCAGAACGCGGATCAAGTGTCAAAGCAAAGAGGACCCCGTACATTAGCCAAAAGCAATCCTTTAAACTGCCATTTCAATGGAGGAAGAGGGCGGACAAAGAGAGCCTCTCGAAAATGTGTGTAATTAAAATCGTAGCGCGTGAGAGGGCGGGAAAAGGCTCCATAGGATGAGACACCCTTTGTTTTACCAGAATCCTACATAAGCCGACCGCAATTGTTGTCGCTCTAGCTTGCTAGGTCACTTCAATAGTGTAGGCCAAGCTATTCAGAATGCTTTTCAAATTGGCCAATGTTCCTCTGCCAGGGGAAGTCACGCTCTCCTTCTTCGCTAGGATCCAAAGACGTCCAACGCAAACACACACAGGCTCACACTGACTCTCTCCTGACTGCTCATTTGAGAGAATAATAACTTGCTGAAGGTCATTAAAATTGCAAGTGGCCATTAATTTTTGACTTCAGGGGCTGATTTGACTAGAAATAATCCCCCATTCTGGAGAGAACAGTGTCATTTTGGCACGACTCACACACACCCACCCTCCATGACCGGGATATAGACAATAGAAATATTGAACATGAGGTACAGTAAGGGCAGCCATCCAAGTTTGAAGCCACTGTCTCAATAGAACAGGGCTGAGTGGCTCTGGGCTTTGTGACTGCCCTAAACATCCCCCAGCAGAAAACCTTCAGACAATGATCCTAACCTAATCCCTGCAGCAAGCACAGCATTCTGCCCTGAGAAATAAGCAGGGACCAGAGTCTCATCCAAAGACAGAAATGTTAATACCCCCATGTACGTTTCACAGTAGCCCACCCTTAGGGCAGGCAGAGTGTTACGAGGCGCGCCAAACGCTAGTCTGTGACTGCTTGACCTCTTTCCGACGAGCAGTCAGAGTAACAAATTGCACGGTACTACCAGTTCATCAGCAGACCCAGCCCTGTATCCTCCCCCAGGGGACTAACCCCGTCTCCAGGGGCACAAACTTAATCCCCCGCGGGCCTCGGAGGAAACGCAGACCTCCTGGGCGAGCCGTGCGATCGGCCGCGGCAGATGGGAGATGGACGATTAGTGAGGAAAAGTCTGGCCTGGACTCACAGGAGGCACCGCTGCAGCAGTCGAGCGTTAACCGTGGGGCCCACGGGATCTGTCCATCATCGAGAAGGCTACTGCCTCCCTCTGCTGGCCACAACTGGAACTACACTATTCTGCCAGGGCTGCGAAAGGGTCTTTGGTAAAACATGTGCTACTGCCTTAGAAAGAGTGTCCTATGCCAGGAGTATAATTTATCTTACCTAGTTCTAGCTTCAGGGACAATAGAATGATACACAGAAACAGGCATTACCAGTTAAATAGAGTTTGAAGTGGGTTTTATTAGATGGAGGAAAGAGGAGAAAAGAAAATGGATCTGGAGTCGTCGTCTCCAGGGCACGGTGGCACTGTCCTCTGTCGTTGTCATAGAGACGGCGGACAATAAGCCAATCATCCCCTCCGCCCGCTTCCCGACAGGCACCGCAGCAGCCCTCGTCTACTTAAACCACTTCAATGGCAGAGCCGCGGCTTAAAGGAGGAGGTGGTCTGTTCCGCTCACACCCGGCCAGGCAGGGGTTTCTGTGAGGAGCGCGTGTGGACGCCGAGGCGGCGCGTGGTGGGGGGAGTGGGTGGATAACTCGACGCGGTGCCTTCGGTGTGGGCGGGCGGGTTGGTTCTCCACACTTCACTGGCTAGCCGAGGCCCAGCGAGTGGGAGACCCCACGCCTACGACAGGCTGAGTCACGGGGGGGCAGCTAGGCCAATCTATAGTGTGTAACAGGAAGGGGGGGGGGGGGTAAGCAGGGGAATTACCTGTCTAAACATGGCTATGGTCAAATCTAAAAGCCTAAACATAATGACTCAAAGGTATGATGGACAAGTGGCTCATGTGTGGATGTGAATTGGTTTGAAAAAACAAAACCATAATCATCACGTACACCTACAATCCACGACAAAACCTTCTTTTCTGCCCTTTGTACACGGCGCTGTTGGACTGACGTCGGCCCGTAGCCACTACACTGCTCGCGGTTGCACATAGTTTGTTTCTTCTTCTGACTTTTGGGCCAATAAAGCTGTCAAAGAGGCAGATGAAGCGGCGGTGGCGATCTGGCATGACAGTGCGTGAGTGACGGAATGTGAGGGGCCTCTCCAAGGTCTGGACCGGGGGGACGGGGGGCACGAGGGGGACAGCCGCTCTCCATGCTGCCCTGTGGGCTGGGTCCGGGGGGAGGAAGAGGAACAACCACAGATGCCGGGGGTCTA
>JAVQIZ010129265.1:0-18843 GCA_036023535.2 Galaxias brevipinnis | reverse complement strand
AGGGATTGTACCAACATGAAAAAGTTAAATCTGTGCCTTGTGGATTTTCTCTATTGTACCTTTGACAACACATTTACCCAATTTTACAAGCTGTTCTGAATTTCACTGATTTGTGATGTAGAAAATCCAAGTCAATCTAACTGGCCAATTACAGGCTCAGCTACTCCGGCCGCAGCCATGACAACAGCGGCATGTTACTATCCCTAGCCAATAACATAACTCAGCTGATGAATGTTAATGAGCAATGTGTGTAAACTTGTGTTCACCACTGAAAACGCCCTGTGAGTTGGAAGGGAAGACAGAGGCATGAGAATAATGATTTAAAAATATAATATATATAAATTTCTTCAAATACTTTTTAATGTGCTTCATGGACCCCAAGGAAGCACACAAAAATGTATGATTGTTTACACTATGGGCCCTTTAAGGATCGAGAGATGCATGTAATACGTCTTCTGTATGTGTCATATACAATGTTTTAAACCAACAAACAAAACAAAAACTTCAGATAGATCTGCTCTCTTTAAAGGCTTCAACATGAGGTACCTATCTACTAAGACTTGCTATATCATGTGGTTACCAAAACGAAAAGTTTTCATCTTTGATGAACTATCATGGTTAACAAATTCGCCGGAGGTTACAATTGGTATGGAGACTAGTAGGGACAATGTGTACCATTGGGGCTAACTGAGGAAGGATTAGTTTGCCATCAAGTAATGTAACGTCAACGCCATTTAAAAAAATCATACAATGTTTATAATGAATGCATTCCCAAGAGAAATATTAAATAATAACTCATTGGGGTACCCCTGTTAAATGAGTTTGCATAGTAACAACAACCACAGAAGAACCCAGAGTGCAGACACACTTCATTTGTATGAAGTAGGCAGCTGGAAATATAGCTTGCTGCAGGTATGATTATTGGTGAGCCTGCATGGGCTATCATAAGAATCTCTTTCTGGTAAAGAATTAAGCCACAATGTTTGTGCAGCATGACTATGTGTTCTTTGTTTAAAAGCTTGCCAGTAAATAGTTCATATTCAGGTTGCCAATAAAACATTTTTAACACGCTAGAGGTTACATATTATCTGTTATCCATGATGGGTTACAGGATATTTTTGAGGACTCATCAAGGGCTTAACTATGTCCTTCAGACTTCTCTGCTTCCCCAGAATGTGAAATGTTAGCCTGTCATGTAACTCTGCTGTGCTCTCCACTCTTGACTTTGACTTTGGCAGCAGTCTTTCTCCTTGATTGACAGATGAGCGAGCGATACGACTCCATCAAAAAGTGCACCCTGACAGTTTGATTTGACAGCCCTTCGCAGACTAAATGTACTCTGTGTTCCCAGTACTTCATCATCTTGACAAGAGAAAAGAAAAAAAAAAGTCTCGTGTTGATGAAGCTGATATCTCGTTACAGTCATGGAATAACACAATTAGCAAGAAAAGAAAAATAATTATATCTATATTGTGCAACGACATACTGTACATTAAGGTCATCTGTACTGTATATCAGGTCTATAGATTCAAGTAAATATCCCCGTGTAACTGCCTTATTTGTAATCTTCCCTTTGTAAATTGAAATGTATTTTGTCATTGCTACGGGGCCTACCAAAGTTTTGATCAGTTTGTGAGTATTCTCTTGATTGCGCTGCCATCACTTGGAGGGTGTACATTCACATCAGTGTCATATGGCCACATTCTATTCCCTCATTTAGGTAATGAAATGCATAAATGATTCATGTCTTCCATTTACATAATTCTTAATTAAATCACAACCTGATGGGGTGGAATTTATTAATTGTGAAAATGCATGTGCCGTCATCACAGCGTACTAATTAATATCTTTAGTTCTCATTGGCACATTGCTCGCTCAGCTGTAGTGGCTGCTGTGTCTAGTTATGGGGTTGGAGTAATGCAATGAAACAACAAATTATCTGTGCGTTTAAGTGGGAGAGTCTTGTAGTGATGGCCACAATATGCGTTTGCCTTAAGAACTTAATGAGGAATCGCTTTTATTGAAGTTGTCACATGCTCTGGGTAATCATTTCGAATATACTAAAGATTAGGGCTAATGTGTGTCCAACTGGAGCTACAATGTTAACGCTGCAGGGTTTTTCTGATGGCTAAGGCCTTTCCCACAGTCCACAGAGCACATCAACACTTGGCTCAGTATCCTCACAATGACTTGCCATGAGAAAAATATAATATTTGAATAAAGGAATACAGTAGATAGCACAAAGACTTGGTTATTTCTACAACGACTACAGGCTTTTAACATAATTTTTATGATCCCTCACAACAAAGTATCATACTTAACTGACCTATTTTAGATTTTTTTCTAAAACTCAATCAACTTTGTATGTGCCCCTTTCAGAGCAAATGTCCGCCCCTAGACTGCACAGTTAATTGCAAACTAGAGCACCTACTTACTTTCATCACCTCCAGCCCTTTGCCACAAACAAAGGGATGCTGCCTTAATGGCCCCTGAGGGTTCATGAGGAGACCACTACTATCTATTGATCTGCTGTCATCCAATGTCTCTGTGACTTATGCCTGCCCTAATTCCCATTACTGTGTACATTGTGTCCTTATCCGGGGAAACAATAAGCCGGTTGTCCCTTGGACAAAAAATATGAGGAGCTTTAAAACAGCTTCAAACTCATGACTGTGTCTCTTGTAGTCCTCCACATGACCTCTATAGGCTAATGTAGTTGATCAGGCGAGCACCAGAATATACTCAACTCATTCCGGACAGATTGCAGATGAATCAGAAAATTGGATCTTGCTCATTTCATAAGGAGCCCCAAAATAGAGGGTTCGCTCTTTAGCCATAAACCTGTCATTATGATATGTCTCTAGCTATGATGATATTCAACACCCCTCCTCCCCCATACCCAGCAACCCAACCCCAAATATACAGCCCCTTGAGTCGCTAGCTGCTATCTCTCCCTTTCAATTATATGTTTCTCTGCTCTTTTAGACGAAAGAGTAATAAACCTATAAATCGTGTATCCTGACGAAGGTATAGACTTTCTGTCTCTGAGCTGCTGTTGAAACGGCCATAAACCACCTACAAAGTCAAAGATAAGGATTTACCGTTATTTAACATCCTCTCTTTCCCCTAAATCACAGTGATAAGAGAATTAAGTGATGTGCACAGGTTCTTTGTCCTCCAGCTATTGATTTTATTTTATATTTTTTTTTTACAGACAGAAAGGTTCAGAGCAATGTTTCATTTAAATGAGCAACCTATTTGCACTTGTTTTTTGAATTTACACAGAATGTAAATAGATAAATAGTGCTATTCTTGGAAATCATTTACAGACAATCTATTGTGAATAATCTATTGTTTCCCCAGCCCAATGGAATCTCTTTTCTACTTAATTCTGTCCTAGTTTTAACAAAGATTGTATTTGGCTTAGCAAAGCTACACACTTCAGCATGAAAGTACTTGTGCTGATGCCTCAGAGAAATAGCGACGCTGAAACCACTCACATTTAATGATTCAGTTGCTGTTTTGCTGCAAGTTCATGACCCTGCAGCTATGATAAATGTCAACTGCAACAATATGCCGCTAACTAGACACGCCACTGCCAACCAATCGTCTCGTTATTGACTGACAAAGCATAAGGCTCTATGTAACGTGACTCTAAATATGAAATTATATTTCTCTGAATAGGACATAGAACATGTAGTAGGTCTTGCTGCTAGATGTTGCCTGGAGCACAACTGTCAGTTTCAATCAGTTAACAAGCTCTAGGGACAGTTTTTTACGTTATGTGTCAATATTGCTTTCATAATCATACAAATGTATTGTAGGCAGAATATATTGGGTAATATTTATACTTTAACTGATGCAATGCATTTTTCCCACTGGAACAAAATGTCGGAACTAACTGTCCATAAAATTTCAACGATATCCTTCTATACAACATTAAATTGCTAGAAAGAAAGGGTTTAGCTTGTCTTAAAAATAGCTCATCACTCACAGTTGAAATGTGTATTTTGTGTATATTTTGTACCTAGGGAAAGAGATAGTGTAATATTTCTCGCTTTTGGATTGATGTGATGACAGTTACTGTGAAAGTGATACTGTGTAAAAATTATCTATTAAACTTTCTCCATCCTAATATCCTTCATCAGTTAAGTGCTTGGTTGTAATGAACTCACATTGCATAAACATTTAGATTTTTATGCGCACAGAATATGTAAAGAAATAATGAACTACCAGATGCAAAAAAATTGTTTTTCCCCTTACTTTTCAGACACAACTTTCTTCTTTCTCCAACAACCACAAGCATTATAAGGAGATAATAATTTACAAGGAGCCCATACCGGAGGTCTATTGCTGGGAGGGTAAGGTATCTTTGCATGTTCAGGACGGTAACTGGTGCCCTTTCTGTCAAAGGCCAACAATATATCAATCCCAGCAAGAGGGGGTGCTGTAGTTTCTTCTCTATGTATAGTCTAACTGAGCTGGCTTTTATTTTGGGGGGCATACACATTCTTGCGTGAACAGACCCCTCAGTATTTCAGGCATGGTGTAGTACCTACTGGAGAGGAGGTTAAGCAGGTGGTAAAGTGCTAACAGCAATGCCAGAGGGGCATTACTATGTCACTCTCCTCCTAACAAATAGGAACATTTCACACTTCAAAATAAGACGTGAAATATTTTATAAATTCAGTATGTTACCTGTCCACAAATAATTCCTATCGGCTTTGACTGACCAGAGCTAAGTCATTCGCATGCACTGGCAGTGCCGGGTTGTCAAGTCCTCGATAAGATCTTTATTTGATTAGAGCTTTGAGGTTGAGAGGCCTCTGCTTGTCTTAATCACATTGCTATGGCTGAAATCGACACTTATCATATAGGTCTCACATCTGGAACCCATGTGACCCACAATGTGTGCCTATTGCTACAAAAGAGAATAAAGCCACAGGGCATGTATCTTACAGAAATTGCCATTCATTTGCTTCAGCAAACACTAGATTCAGGAAGCATGTTGTTTTTTTTTATAGTGGACTGGTCATTAAAGTCTGTCTAGACTCTAGATAATCTCTGGTTGGTGTACAGCAAAGTAGAAGGATAATAACACAGCCAAGGCAGTGGTGTATAAATGTAGAAACACTAAAAAAGATGACATTCAGAAAGCTCTGCAGGGCATTTTCTCCACTTTGCCTTTCTCTTTATTAAAGAATATTGCCATGCAGTTCAATGTGGGACTTGAATGAACAGTTTCTTCAATCAATTCTCCTAAGGGCATAAAAAATTATTTATGGTCACAACGGGCAAGTATAAAAAAAGGATTGGCAAACATGAAAATCAAGTCCTCTCAGGGGTGCCATCTAGCTATGCTCTCTCGTGTTCACCAATCAATGCAACAACAGTCAAACCCGAGTAGAGTGGCAAAGCAATACCTAAGGCATGCATGGTAAATGTTCTCTTAAAACTATTATTGCTGTCGATGGTTTATCCACATCGCAGTCTAACAATTTGCAACATAATAATTTACTTTATCTGTCAAGCTCTGTGCACATTTCAGATTTTATGTGATATACAGTGCAGTATTACCTAGTGCCAAGATTTAAAGATTTATGGCGCCACAAGATCCCTTTTCCGTTCTTGGCTTATGTAGAATTGATTTCCTTTACAAATATATGAATCACAGTGATCATTACTAAGCTGGACTATTTCATTAAATTGAGCTGCTCCAGTATGGCCTTGTGGGAGCTGACTAAGAATACACATGGAAGGACGAAAATACACGGAAAGCAACAACATGTCTGGTGTAAAGTATTACTTAATTTATCCCACTAATGTATAACATTGATCTTTGGCAGAGAAAATAGGGTCCAACACATTCTGTGAGTCTACATCGTTAGGGTTTTAATAATTTAGGTGTACTTGAGGTGATAATAAATACACTGATGAAAGTAAAGTGGGTATGGGTGATAAATGAAGCAAGACAACTTTGCACTTATCTAAAAGAGTAATATTATCAGTGCTGAAAATGCATTAATACAAACGTAATGGTGCACAAAGGTGTCTTCACATAAAGGTTAGCATAGCTTGAGGTTAGAAAACGGGCGCTATCTAAAGCCCTTTTAATTGGATGGTTGATAACCGATTACCTAATTCAAAGTTGCTCCTACTAGAATATTTCTCACTAATACACTCAGACAGTATTGACTTTTCAAATGAAAAGACATTAATGTAGATAACGGCCTTTTTGAATCCTTATTAGTCATTGGCAATCTATGGACATGGGCCATACATTAACAGTGGTGTTCTCAGCAAGTCATTAAGGGACAAATAAAAGGGGAAAATAAATTCAATCTTGATGCTGGAAGGCTTACGATTAATCTCGTTGGCTACCAGTCAGAGTGTTTGCCTGCCTAACAGTTTTATTTAGTCATTATGTCTTTACCCTGATTATGCATTCATTCTGAATGAGGCTTCTCTTCATTTTCAAAATGCTGAGTCCAGGAGTTACAATAATGAATACTACAAATTAGGCATTTATTTCTCACAAATTATGTACCTTCCTCCATTTACAATGCATCCCTATTATGAATGCATAATAGGATATGGCAGGTAGAAAGAAAAAGTAATGAAACCGAAAGATGTTTTTACTTATTGCCAAGGAAACACGATAGCATTACCTTACTATAAGAACATAGGAATACTGTCTCTGGAATGAGGACATGGCCATAAACACAAGCAGAGCAAAAATAAGCCCTAAATGGAGATCCCTGAAATAGTAGGCGGTGGTCATGGAGAACGTCACGTCATGTGAGACATGGAGCGATAAGCGATGATTAAGCTGTTCCATTGTACTACACTGAGAGGGATCACATGTGGAGGCTGTGGAACATCAGCCCTCTATCCAGCCTCCTGAAGTGGCTCTGACAGCCAAGCATCTGCACCTCCGGGAGTTGACAAGTGTCCTGAGATCCAAATAGGAATGCCAAGGCGCTGGATTAGCTTCCCCTGTCTGCTGTGAAGGGTCTCCTGTGCCACTGATAGCAGTGTCACAATGCATTCGTTCACAGGAGGGAAAGTTCTGGCAGATTTTGAAGGCGGTTCTGTCAGCAACATCCTTGCAGCCGACTGAAGAGGGACTGCCCTGACTCAGTGATGACAAACGATGTTGACACTCTGGGCTCAACTCTCTGATTAATTGAGTGATAGGGCTATACTGGGGACTAGGACCCTGGCCAAAACATACACAAAACTAATATTTAACTGTTGGACAAATAACCTACTCTCTCTAAAAGTCCTCTGTCATTTGGGACTACTTGGCTACTTTCCAGGTCCTTTGATCTGTGTTGTTTTGTGACGAAAAGACTAAGTCGCAAAGCTCAGTCGCATACACCCATATAATCAGAATGTCTGTGTACAATTTATACAAAGCATGTTATTTATAAAATGTGCAGTTCCTAGGTATTTGGTCTTACGCAGTAATGCTCTTTTAAGGACTCCCATTAGCAGGAATGTGTATCTTTTATTTTATATTTTCAGGTGAGGGTTATATGTTAGCCTACCAAGGTTGCTTAGAAGGCGATGACTACAACCTGCTGCTATGTAACCTATCAGGTTGAGCACAAATCATTGAACCTAAAGATTTGGTTGCGCAAAAAGTCATTTGTGCCATCATAATAAATTAGCAATGCAGGGGTTGCTGTAGAATCATCAAAGGATACTCTTTCAGTCAATGGTTGGAGAAACCCATAACATACATGAGAACATACACCACAATTATATGTAACAGTACAATGTCATCAAAGTTTTTAATTTACTGCATTGAGCATTATTAGCCTTGGTAAATATTATACAATGGCCTGCTAGTTCACACTTTTATTTATCAATTCCATTTATTGTAATTAACACAATGTGCAGGCACGTGTGTAAACAAAAAGCCTTTTTCGCCTACTATGCTGAATGCTACCGTTTTATTCTTGTCAAATTATTTATGTTTTTTATTTATATCCATGAGATAAATGTATCTTCGATGCCAATGTTTTTACTGAAACCAATGTGAGCTAGATTACAATTGGGACACTTTATACCTTGGTACTGACTGACAACATTTGACAACTATGACAGCATGTATAGCAAAGAGGGGGAAACTGAGCTGTATCAAACCTAACCTTCAAAGCAGAATAATCTCACATGGGATCCTCACACTGTGTCTTTGACTTCCACTGCTTTTCTTCATAAATGTTGATACTATTTACGGATTCACTCCTGTTTCTCAAACATCATGTAGCTCTTCATTTCAAAGGCTGTTTAATCTTGATCTAGAGTATTTGCCATCACATCATGTTGGTAACACTCTTGGACTTTGACAGTTCATTGTCTTTTGATGGCCTATAAAAGGCTTGGTTTGATGGATGATAACTCGACGCACCTCTCTTTGTTGTTTCATGTGATGACGGAGTGTGTGCTAGATGTAGGCAGAAGTCACAGCGTGAATGGAGGATGTCATGTGTGCCCTTAGTTCTAGCTTGGATCTCTAAATGATGGTGAGACCTTCTAGTTTATCAAAAGGTAAGGATATGTTTATTATTTTCCATATTTTTCATCCTAGGCTGTGGAAAAATAAATGTGCTTCTTGTATATATTTCTGTTCATTATGTAAAAAAAAAAACTTTCATATTTTCTTTATTTGTTTAACGTGAATAACCAAAATTGCGCTATAATCCACCATTCACGGTCAGTTGTATTCCCTTTGAATCTTGAATGTCAAGAACATTTTAAGAAACGGTTCGAAAAAACGTTGTAGGCTATTGTATGAACATCTTTGTAAAACATGATTTATGTAGAAGAAAAGCAGATCATCTCCTTACCCCTTGATCTGATCGAACAAACATTGCATGCTCTAAAACCAACCAGTCACGTGTGCACAGGCCTTAGACTCCCCACTGGCCTCAGGACATCTGTTGGGGCACTTACGAGTTAATATATTAGATGTGGGAACAGGACAGGTGTTTTCAGCTGGAGCCAGAGAACATCAAAAGCAGATTGTGCTCCAAACCTTCCAGTGCATCCAATGGAATTAAAAAAGAATGAGTCACCACTTCTCGCATAAAATGCAATTCACACAATATCTGCATGAAGTGCAGGTGCACATTTAAAACTCCTATTACTGTATAGTGCTAAGTGTCTAGCAACAAAACATGTGGTCCAGCTATTGTACGCTCCTTGGCATGGAACAAGGATTGCATGCCGGTTCCTGATATGATTTTGAACAGACGCCATCCCCATAGTTATTTCCAAACACAGATGGTGTCGCAAAGCTGAGCGACCAAAAGGGCTAGACCCCAACCCCAACATGTATCCATTTACTTAGAAATAATCAACATTCTGTCAGTCTATCTGCCAATAATGGAATGTTTAGGTAGTAGACCACTGAACAATACGTTTCTAATTTTGGATCTCACTTTGATGTCGCTAATAGGCCTAGTGCTTGTGTTTTGCTTGCCCAGAGGGTCTATGACCCATTAGAGCTTACATTGTTCATTCCAGTTGCCATCTAACGAAAGGACCCTTATTGTTTGCAAGATAACGTAACATCCTGTTTTTTTTCTATTCTGTGCTAAAAAAAAGGTCTGTGTGATCTTATATAATCACCCGTAAGTGCAGCCCATACATTGTCTACTTGTTTTAATGTAGACTATAAGTCAAATAGTTGCTTCTCTCACCACAGGAGAACTACTTACCATCGTAAACATCCGGGGTACTTTAAATTGAGCCCTTAGTCTCTTTACCAACTTGGGATATTTGCGCTTTTGTGTCTTATTTTATCCTATGCAAGCCCCGCTCAATGTTTTACACAGTACTGTAATCTCTCTTAAGTCATCTGGTTTTCATTTCCTGAGAAGTACAAGATGGTGGGAGAGTTTAAAAAAAATAAAAAATAGTCTCGTTTGAACTGGGGGGACTAATGTAGTCGGGATGGAATCTGTCACTCAAACTATTGCATGCTGATGACTCAGTGCAGTTTCAGCTGTAAGCGGCTCATGATTTATGGCCGTCAACTGAACTCGTGTAGGCAAACGCTAACCAAAGAGTTCAGAGCCCTTTTTGGGGCTGTGGAGCTCGTCTACATTGTCTTTCTGTTCATGCCAAAGTATTTCACACGGCAATTAGCTCTGTCCTCATTTAGTCTACAGTCCCAAAGGGTTATGAAAGTCATTTATCATCATCAGGGCCTCTAACTATGCAGCTCAATTTCAGGTAGGGTTTTGTAAATAGGCAACGGCCTGGCAGCAACTTTATTATTTTTCTGAGCATTGAATGGAATACAAATAACTTTCCAAAGAGTGTTCTTTATTCTAAGACAGTGTATCAGATGTTTTGAGTTGTATTTAAATGCATTATACATATGTTTTTATGATAAACAGCATTTATTGGACATTTCTATAGGGGATGCAACTTACCTCATAATTAGCTTTCATACAAATGCTTCATTGTTGAAAAAGCATTAGAGAACCGACTATTTTATGTTCTATCTCTATATCTGTATGATCTTTTCCCCCTTACGTTTTCTAGCAAATGTGGAAATAATATGTAGCTTCCAAATATTAATGGGGCATCATTTATGCACATAGTATGTGAAAGAACTTGGCCATGAACATAAAGAAGAGGAAAAACAAGTTTCTAAACTTAAAAGGTACTTTTCTTTTCTTTGTTTTGTCTATCCCATTACTCTTCCCACATACTATTTCGAAACGGCGCGTGAATATAGATCATGTGGTTTATTGTTTTCTCACTGGTCTGTATGTTTTTATTCGTCGTCAGATTTAAGGAATTCAAGTTTGTTCTTTAGTTTCCCCTCCGTGTCGTCACACTGTTGTGTGCAAGCCCTGGGGTTACTGGGAGTGTAAGAGGGGACTAATTGTCAAGGTTATGTCTCAGCAGATGATTGATGCTGGGCCAGGCTGTTTTTGTCAGCCTGTCAGGTGGCTGGAATGTTTAATGTTCTCATTATTGGTTGCTCTGTTGTGTGTATTTCTCTGTCAGCGCCGCAGAGCCATCTGAACTGCCGAAGCACTTCAAAGGCCTGCAGGTCATCCGTCTTCCTCCTGACGCCCTGAATGTTCAGTCTCAGCTGAGTGCTGGTGATTTGTTATGACTTGAGAGCCAGCTGACAGACAGGTCTCCTATAAAAAAAGCAGACCCATTTCCCTTTTGTCGTGCAGTGAAAACATCACTGCTCCGGTTACGGGCGACAACTGTCACAGTAGGCTGGCACCTGGCAGTTGCGTTGTCTTGCTAATTTACAGACTGGATGACTAAGATGCCCCCCCCCCCCTTCTTATTCTTCATTGTAGGGTTTGATTATGACATCATAAAACACACACTGGTCACCGTCTGTTGTCATGTGCCAGCAAGATGGGTACACTCCTAGCATGCCAGGGGAAAACTGGGCTAGGAAGGGATGTGAATGCTAAAGCACAATTTCATATCATCTTCATCAACTGGCGGATTTTAGCATGCCATATAGGCTTTGGTACTTGGTAGAGAGCATGATGAGAGGGGGCTAACATCACATTGGCTGACCAATGAAGAGGTAGATAGAGATAAATGGAGAGAGAGAGGCGTGTTGACATTGAAACAAGAGAGAGAAATGATTCCCGAGTGTAGATTACTTTGCCAGGCGATAACTAGATTGATGGTAAGCTGCAGGTCCAATTTTGGATTGGTAGAAAAAAAAGTCAACTTGTCTTGGAGACAAACAGGGCACTGCTGGAAAAGATACCCAGTCTCAATCAGTTACCCCTTTATAAATACATCTACATAATAATAACAATAATAATAAATTATTACAAATTACCTTTGTGCAGATGGAAATCATTTTTTAAACTAAAAAACCTAACCACAAAGAATACTCGATTCAACTAGATCATAAGCCAGATTCTGCATCCGCCTCTCCATTATATAGAATACCATTTTGTAAAATTGTACTTGAAAAGTGTATCACCCATAATGGTCTGCCAACTGGAATTATACATATTGTACTACTTGGGCCACAAGTAGCATTTTTTATTTACTACCTTGTTGAGGAGAACCTTCATTTCTGTTTTTCATTGATGCCATTAGTTTGTTTTATTTCAGCAAAGAGACAAGGCATAAAGTTGAGTCTAAAGCCAATTTCCTCCAATAGGTCAAGGCTTTAATTTGTGTATAACAACCATCCCCTTGGGCAAAGAATACAAGTTTAGTAGTAACTTAAGTTAACCTGTCAACGTGGCTTTGTACATGGCAGTAAATTTTAACAAACCTAATTATTAGGAATGTGGTGGTGATAAAGTGTGTAGGATAACTGCTGCATGTCGAGCTAGGCATATGTTTTCTTGCAAAACCTTAGTGCAGGGCAGTAGAAGTTACCATTTTAGTTTGTAGTTTGGACTCAAACGTTTCAACTGGATTGCCTTTGTTCAATTCTATATAGTTAAAGGGTTTTAAAAACTCTGAAGGGGGAAAGAACATGTGTCTTCCTGGCCAGAGGCCAGAAACAGTGGGGGAACTTTTGCATTGGTTCCTAGCCAAAAGCATGTGCGTCGAGAGCACAATACCCACATGTCACACATTTAAATACTGTTAAATTAGGGTCTGTTTACTGCTCTTGGAGCCCATTCGTCTTATTTGACGTTGGTCTGCTTTCTTGCAAATTTGTCAGTAAGAGCTTCCACATGCCAAGACGGCTTGGAAGGGAAAAGTCCAGGTTATCAGAGGAGGTTTTCATGGTGTGTTTCAGAGTCAGCCAGCAGTTAATTAGCTGCCTCCACACAATAAGGCCATAAGTCATTAATCACTGGCCGTAGCAACAGTCAGCTTGCTGAGAGAAAGACTCTTTTGGAGACAAAAAGTTTGCTCCTTATGACAGACTTCAAAATGGTCTCTGCCAGTAGCGTGTAAATTATAGGGTACGTTGAGTGGTGACAGACAAGGGCCCACTGTTCAACTCAGTGTTGCTCTTTCCTTTGCTTTCTCTATTGATAGACTTTCTTCAAGGGGAAAATTACCTCTCTGTTTTCTCTTGGGCTTGTACACATACTTGCAAATACATTAGCTCGTTCGCAAAATTGCTCCACACTTCATAAAGATACAGTAAATTGACCCGTGTTATGTTATTGAGCAGTGCAGCTAAACTAATTAATATCATATTAATCTCAAATAATGTTTTACATCAAGTAGAGAAAAGATAGACTTCTTAGGGGCTCAGGTAAACTCACGTGATGCAAGACCCAGGATGAAGTTAGCACTTTTAAGGTTTTCTCTGCTTGTCAACGGGTGGAAGTGATAGAGTGGCGATAAATATGGGGGTTGTTTGGAGAAGCAAAGTCATTCTCCAGCAATAACAAACTAGTGTCTCAGTGTGATTGACGACACACTTTTCAGTTGATTAAACATGCAAAAGGTCATCTATTTTCTTTTGGTTGTGTAAACAGTGATCTGAGGGCCGTTCCAGAGTGCAATGGCATTGTGGAACGTTTATTCAAACCACTGAAGTTTCTGTAACATTTGGGAATCCCTTGACTTGATTGGACTGAAATGGATGAGTCGAAAATTATAAATTGTATTTTGGGGGTATTGTAATCTATTTGCCCCATATTGTTTTACTGTATCCTTAAAGAAAGTACTCCCACTGCAATAAATAAAATAAAATACAAATGAACTAACTATCTGACATCTAAGGTGTGGCTGGAGCTTGAGAGAGTTACCTCAGGCTTTGCCTCATTGAAATCTTGACAACATGCAGTGCCTTAACAATACAGCTATATAGCAACACATGGCTAGCAGCTGTGCACAATAGATGGTCATACCATAGCACTTTGTCCACCATTCTCTATGACAGCATTTATCTGTGTGACTGGTCACGGTAGGCTAGGATCTTCCGTCAGCTGAGGGGCCAGATATCTTCCGTGTGTTGAAGTTCAAAGCAGAATACGGGGCAGACCCAATGATTCAGTAGAAGTCACAAACCCATCGACTCTCTCATCTCCTTACAATTGGAACATGTGGAATAAAGATTCTTCTGTCATTTCAAAGTGATTCATAGTTAAAGTTTATAGAAACTATGACATAGTATAGGAAGATGCAGGTGAGGCCACTGAGTGCACTGAAAGAGAGTCTGCCACAGTTGCATAATTTTTATACTATTGGATTAATATAATGCTATAGTTGTTATTTATATCACGTAATTCCTTTTTTACCTTTATGAACTTATTTTCCTAAACTTTTCGTTGCCCTGTGTAGGACTGAACAAGTATTCCGAATTTCGTTGTATTTGTTACATATTTTAATAAACTGAGTCCATGAGTGAAAGCCATTCTTTCCCTTCAATTGGTAGTTGTGTTGTAGCTAGTAGGCTATTATTATTTCTAACATCGCTGATTGTAATTGCTAATAGTAATGGCAGAAATTACACGCAAATTTTACCCAGTCCAATGATGAAGACACTGTTCCTAAATGCTCTAAATTTTAACTTTGATATCCAGTACAACTAAAAGTATAAAATTTTATCAAAGCTGGCATAGATGTGGATTCGATACATTTTTACTTACATTGCATTAAAACAGATGGTTAGGACTACACTTTGAAATCGTGGATTTGATGGATATGCTCATTAATTATGTTTATTTTATCTCGTGGAAATATTATTTTTGAATGGCAATGACAGGTTCGATGGTTCCATTTTAAGGAGCTGATTAAATCTTTAGGCTTTGCTTCATTCCATGGTCATCAGTTTATGTCTTCATTACTACAATCACGAAAGCTGTAGCAATGTCCCACATTGGGTGTCGTCATTAATCAATGTTTAGTTGTCTATACACAACAACTTATTCGTTTTTTATATACAATAAATAGTACAAAACTGCAATACATAACCTAACATTTTTGATTGCTTTACGCTTGAGCAAATTAATTTTATTGTGTTGCACCTTAAACATAAACTATAGGTCTTTTTTATTCCTAGTAAATAAACATGCATGCACACACGTATACACACGTACACGCGCACACAAGTATGCCAACAATAAAAACATAATTTAAGACCATTTGACATACTAAACTATATGAGTTAATGTTTTAAAATTATGAACATAGGAAAGATGTATTTGATTTGTCGCCAATTGTTCGACTAAATTTAGAAATTATACAGTCAATATTGTTATGTGTTTATATGAAGATATTTCTATGTAGGCCTATTTATTAATACTGTAATGTAATAATAAAACACACACACACACACACACACACACTAGCAAAGTAGACACAAATGGTATACTTTCCGATAATCTACTGTTTGTGAAAGAGACAGATATATTACATTTGTAAATTAGTCAATTGCTCCTATTGTAATGTGCTTCTAGTATTTTATTAAGAGCGAATAAAATATCACTCGCAAAGATTTGCCTGAAAAGTTTAAGATTAGGGAAGTGTGATTTAATTGATTACAAATAGGCCACAACCGAATTTTATAACGGACATAAACTTTTTTTTTTTTCTTTCTGTTTTTGTTACACATCCTGACTAAACAGCCTATGCAAATAATTATAATGATAAGCAACCAGACCTGATACATTTTAAGCCTGCACAGTCTATTTCATTCGTGGATTGTAATACGAGAGTTGCGGAAAAGCCTCTAATTGAATTTAAGGCCTAAATGCCAATCATCAGCATTATAATAAATCAATCTAAACAAAATTAGGGCTACTTCAAAATAAAAAGAATACACACTGAGGCTTTTACAAATTATATTATAATTATTTTATTTTTGTCACGCTTGGAGCTATCGCAAATAAATACATTAAGCCCACATGGATCCCGTCCTGCATGAAATACAATATAAAACTCATAGACCTAAAATCTCCTTTGTAAATGTATGTATTGTTATTTCACTCTACTGATATCCTAGCGCAGACGCTGTGGTAAGTCTTTGTCCATACAAGGCGTATGGCGAATAATATGCACCTGTGGCTGCTGGCATCGGCACCGGTGCGCCAGTGGGCAGGGGGCTCTTTGAATATGGGTGATAACGACTACTCAGTCCGAGTGGATGGTGAGGGCCCCTGAGAGCGAGCGTTCCAGGACTACCGGGGCCTCCGTTTGGAGGCATGTGCATGTGACAAGCCATGGCTGCCGCAGCAGCATTAGCTAATGACGTTGACCCCGGATATCCTGACATAAACTTTTCCGTCCCCGCAAAGGCAGTGTGAGTCCGTAAGTGATTGAGAAGTTCCTCAGAGGAAGAAAAACGTTTGTCACAAGGTCCGTTTGCTGACACCCAATTACAAATGTGTGGCATAGGATCATTTGGGATCATGAAGCCATAGGGATACAACGGGTGTCCGGTGAAAGAAGGTGGTGAGGAATGCACGGCGTGCAATGGGTGCGTTTGGTACATAAGCGGGTATCCAGATTTCAAAGCGTTGGCAGCCGCCGCCGCAGCAGCGGAGTCACTGGCGCAATTGGCACTTGACGCGCCGGATAAATGACTTGCACAGTGGTAGCTTAGGCAGTAGGGGTCTCGGCATAGACTGGCAGACATCAGAGAGGGAGGTGATGCTCCTGCTAAAGGGCTTGTTCCAGCCTTACTGCACCCAAGTGAACTGGCAGCAGCGAATTGTGCGCTTAAAAGCTGACTGCTTGATTTTGAGGGATCTAAAGTCATTCCATGAGGGAGAAAGGGTTGATGATAACTTGCATATGCACCTGCTAAACTTCCAGGGTAAGACATACCAGCAGGTGGCAAAGGGAAAACTGTGTGACCGGGCTTGTAAGGGGAAACAGGCGCAACCAGCCCTGACCCCAGAACAGATGATGCCGAGGTTATAGATGTTGAGTCTGATGTGATAGCCTTTGATCCAGATGTGTTCTCCTGATTTAAATCTGCGTTAATTCCAGTTATTCTACTGCTATTGCCTTCTGTGGAACTATTTTTATTGCTATCAGATTCTTTCTTGTCCTCCTTGTCTCCCGACTTGCCCTCTGACGGTAGTGGAGATACAGAGGTGCAGGAGCTGGGGCTACCTGTCCTTGGTGTGAATGGCTGGCAGGTGGCGCTAGGCACTCGAAAACTAGTTTTATCTCCACTAAGACTGCTGGAGTCTTTCTTCTCGGATGATTTGTGATAGGGTTTGAAGCTAGATTTGTCTTCAGCTCCGATGTCACTCATTTTCAGAGGTCCAGATTTCGTCTCCTTGTCATTAGATCCATTTGAGGTTACAGATGATAATTTGGAGGACGGTGGATCGGATTTACCGATCTGAGAACACGTTTGAGCCAAAAGAGCCAAAGGACTTTTCTTGGCATCCAGCTATGAAATAAGAAAACACATAGTTTATAAAGTGTTTTGAAAGTGTTTCTTATTTGAACAGTTTGTATACTTAAACATCACAAAATCGCGCTGTCAATGCAGTGAGTACAGCTCTAAACGCACTGCGCATTACTTGCCTCGTGATATAGATAGAAATATTACATTTAAAAAGAAAATCAAAATATTACAGATTTATTCATATAAGTACACAGCAGACACTTTGAATATAAGGTAGTCTATAACAGCAATCTCTGCAGCTTGATCCTTACCTCAATAGGACTGATTGGAGTTGAAGGTAATGGTTGAAGGTACTCCGGGTGTAAAATGTGTCCTGAACGTGCAGTGAGCATTTTCAAAATCTTTATGGGAAGACGATTAGCTTGCCGTAATGGATCACCCGGTGAAACGGGATGTAGAAATGGCTTGTTGATTCTGGCTGCGCCCTTTTCCCCCAAAGAGCTGCTTTCCCAGACTGGATTGGTGCTATTTCTCAGTACAGATACTGTGGGCGATGTGCTCATGACCCAATTCTCATTAAAATGTTCAAAAAATACATTGGGGATTGAAAATAATCAAACCATCATGTCTTCATAGCAGATGTTGAGAATAAAAGTAACAAAGTCGAGAATTATAATCCTTAAACGACGAGCAGACGAATGCTTGAGCAAAATCCGTACATATCGCTGCTCTGAATATGTGGCTTCATCCTCAGCGTCTCTGTGAGAGTGTGGCAGCAGGTCCGTGCGATCGCAAGCTCTACGTAGGATGTGGCTGAGAAGCACACTCCCTCCAGCAGCATCTGTATTAGTCCTTAGATTAAAGCTTTTGCCGCCTTCCAATCAAATGAGTCCCTGAGGTGATTGGAGGGTCAAGAGAATGTGACGTTAACTCTTCAGACGGGCGTCTGTTTTGCCAAGGAGCTTATTATTGTGTTTCAAATACCCTTTCAGATATCTTTATTGCTAGGATACACAGACTCTTCTGTATTGTGTTTTGAAGAAAATATTTACTAGATCAAGTTTTTTTCAGTTTTTTGCAACGCTGCTTAAGAAGAGGATAACTTTTTAGCTGTAGCTTATACGCAAAATGTGCATTTACAGCTTTGTTAAACCATGCATATATGGCTGGTTGTTACATTATTAAAGTTGTGGCCAATGAAACATAAAAACATAAGTAATCATATATTAGATATGAATTAACCTATACCTCGAACACACAATTGCATAACAAGGCATGTGGGGAAAGAACTGTGCACTTCGTGACTCATTGCACTCTGAATCTTCACATTCTGTAATTTTTGCCCTTACTCTAGTTTTCCTGATCCGATTATAAATTTTAAAAAAAGTATAAAGGTAAAATGCTTTGATAAAAAGGTAACCTGTCCCATTACCCACTCTCAAAAACGTTTCCCAAATTCCACTTTTATTAAAGCCACAACTACAGCCTTAATTAATAAATCTGTTTGCCGTACCGTATGCATCTTTGAGTAAAGCATAATATATATATAT
>JAVQIZ010129233.1:0-23528 GCA_036023535.2 Galaxias brevipinnis | reverse complement strand
AGACTGACAAAGGCGTTTCTCTTTCTCCCTTATTCACTCTCTTTATCTCTCTCTCTCTCTCTCTCTCTCTCTCTCTCTCTCTCTCTCTCTCTCTCTCTCTCTCTCTCTATCTATCTTGCACGTTCACTCTTTCTCAGGCACTCTTTTTATGCCAAGGGGTTGTACAGGAATTGTTAAATAACAACTTGTAAAATGAGAATCCGAAAATGCTGACACGTCGCTCTGCTTTTACTTGTACTCTTGATACGACTGCCTCTTAATGTGTTTGTAATGGTTTTTACTTGGAACAGCTTATATTGCCGTCTGGGAAATAACTGTATCATATCTCTAACCACACCCTCCCCTGCCTCTCTTTTTTCTCCCAACCCTGATCCCTCCCTTCCTCCTTCCTCTCCTCCGTTACCCTCCTCCCTCCCCTCCAGGTGGTCCTGGCCACTATCGAAAGGCACAAGCAGAACAGTGAGACGTTCAATAAAGCCTTCAACAGCTCTTTCTCCCGTGAGGACGATCATCAACCCGACTCACCGGTACGTCACCATGCCTGTCAGTCAACCGCATCAACCAATCGATAAATCAACCGGGTAGTCGGCCTGACCTTTGAATGTTAACTAGGGGCCTCAAGCTGACCCAAGGGCCTGTCATATTCAGGCTTTTGTTTGTGTGAATCGGATTAACACCATCTATGGATGTAACTAATGTAGCAGTAGGACTAGCACACATGCTTTCTTTCATTACTGTCTATGCACACACACACACACACACACGCACACTTCGGCAGGGAGTCTTTACCGCAGCTTCTGAGGACTTTCTCATGACCTTATAGGGGAAGTACAACACATTGTGTACACACATCTCTTATGGATCTCCACTGACCCACTTTGGGCTGTCTGGACTGGAAACAGGCCAAACCTGAGAGGAAAATGCGAGACCTTGCTGACATCTAGTGTTGCACATACCAAACTACAGCTAATGTGAAACTCAATTCACCAAGACCTATCTATATGTATTTACAGAAATACAGTATGAGTCCATGAAGTGGGCTCAATGGGCTCTGAAATACATGCAAAGGGTGTTATTGTGACAAATTGTTTTCATCACAATGAACCAGTTCAAGAAGTATTCCGTTAAAATCCAATGGAAGTCATTAGAATGTCGACGTAAGAATTAGAATGACACATCACAATGGATGCTTTGGGATTCCGAAACTCCGTTGGCGCATAGGAGTGTTGTTACTGAGTGCCTAGAGACAGAGGGTGAACTCCAAACAGATCACAAAGGGCATAACGGGAGAACGGAGGTGGCAGGAGATAAGCCAGTGAGCGATACACAAGGCAGATATGGAGATGGAGAGAGCAATGAGAGATGCTGACGACTTGAAAAGGCATCTGGGGAAACAGCTGGAGAAAGCGGCGGAAGGGGAACCGGAGGGCCAAGTCGTCGCCGATGCAGAAGTGGCCTTGCTGAGAGAGGGAGCAGAACTACTGGACGAGATGGAGCCCGTCTCAACAAAGGAGCAGAGGCACCGGAGGAGGAGGCAAAATGAAATGGCGGAGCTCATCCAACAGGCCGCTCCGGCTTCAGAGAAGGGCCGATCGCACGAGAAGGGCACGGAGAGTTCCGTGAAGGAGAAGAAACGACCGTGTAAACTGACGGAGGAGGAGGAGGTGGAGAGCTCTAAGCAGGGGCGGCAGACGCTCGGCAAGGGGCAGCTCACCGAGACGAAGCAGGAGAAACGAAGGGCAAGCGGGGAGTTTCCCAAGAAGGCCAATGCGAAAGGGAGAAGGCGCGTGGACTCGGCGACGGCGACCGACGGGGCCGCGAGGGAAACGGTCAGGAGCGTGGAGGCACTGAGCAACGACCCGAAGAGGCTCCTGAACGTGGCCACAGGCAGAACCCCCGCGGAGGGCAGCGCCCCCGGGGAGAGCGCCGCGGTGGAGAAGCCGAAGGACAGAAGCGTGCGGCGCCGGGCCTTCAACTGGCTCAACCAGAGGCTGAAGGCGCGCAACACCAGAAAGATAGCGAGAACTCACCTGAGGGAGGCGCAGGAAGGCCCCAACCTGTACATCCAGAGGTCACTGGTGACGGGGTTCCTGTCCCTGAGGGTCATGACCCGAGGTCAGCGCGAGCGGCAGAAGCGAGAGGCCCTGCTCCGGATGGAGCAAACCAGGGAGGGGGTGGAGGAGCGAGTCCGCGCGTACTGGGCCGCCAGGAGGGCGGAGAAGGAGGCGCTGAGGCTGAAGGAGGAGGAGCGGTACCAGAGGTGGGAGGCTCGGAGAGTGCAGCGGTGCGCTCAGTGGCGGCTGGATCACGGCTTCTGCGCCGAGGACTTCGAGGAGGAGGAGGAGGAGGAGGCGGAGGAGGAGGAGGGGGAAGAAGAGGAGGAGGAGGAGGAGGAGGAGGCTGAGACCGCGGCAGAGGTCTCTCAGGCCAAGCCCAAGCCCAGGATGACCATCTGGCAGAAGAGGAGGCTGCGGCTCAACGTCTTGGAATTCTAAAGACTCTGACGCCTCCGACTCTGTCTGAACCCATCCATACCCTAAACCCTATCAAAGCACCTTCTCTAAACCCCCTGGTGGGAACTCACCCACGCAGACATTCTTCTTCTGCAAGGTTATCTTTGCACTTGCAATCCTAGTATCCAAAAAGCATAAAAAAAAAGATTAATAAAAACAATTCAGTCAACAAACATCTCTGGCTGTAATTGTATTTCAACACTCATTTAGAAAATATAGATACATCGTGCTGATGGGTTAAAGGTTTCTGTCGTTGTGTTTTTATTAACCGCCGCTCCAGTTTTATTCCAAGTACAGTAGTTGCCACGAGCGTTGTCTCCTAATGTATAATTGGTGTGTTCAACAGTATAATGAGCCCTTACAGTAGCACTTACAGTGAAGGGAGCCACATTCATCTCCATCTCCTACGTTTAAACGACTCACTTAGTCAGGCTAATTTCGTGCACGATCGATTTCATTTAGCACAGGGGCACGCCTTTGTCACCTGCCAAGTCATAAATATGCGTGAATGTGAAGACCTGTGTGAGATCTAGTGCCTGGGTGTGCGGAGCGCGTGTTGATCCTGGTTGTCCCTCTCCTCAGGGGCCGTGGAGCAGCGCGTCCATCGACTCGGACAGCGAGCGGCTCCACGAGCGGGTATGTTGCCGCACCTCTTCCACGCACAGCACACACACCCTGCTCCCCATCCATTTTACACCGTGCTTACACCTGTGGGGTTACGCTCCTGCGGCCGACGTTGTTGCTTCGCCCCAGCGATGGAGGTCGATAGTTTCACCCCGCCCCCGAGATAGCGTCCGTCGCTCAGTGGGCAATGGACTGCGGATACAGTGTGGCCTGTGGCTGTGATGAATGGTCTATTGATGCCTGGGCTATAGTAGTGGAAGCTGCATGGCCGTCTGGGGGGATGGAGGCTGCTTTGACAATGGGACGGGCTGCGCTCTGCATAGCCTGTGGAGAGGGAGAACACTATAGGTTGCTATAGGTTAATCACATACGCTTTCCAATGGAGATATCCTCACCAGCTGTGTGTACTGCGGCCTGCCTCAGCCAATGTTGTCTGTGTCTTTTCTGGAAATGAAAAGTTTTCACACCTTTCTTCCCACACCGCATCTGCGACGGTGTAACAATCTGGCTGCTGGTGTGGAACGCTGACACCTCCATCACATTTCAGTTGCCATGCCATTATAGAGACAAGAAAGTGTGAACGTTGAGTGAGCGATGTAGCAAGCTGGGGGGGGGGGGGGGGAGAGTCAGCATAGGTGTCTATTTCTGCTCGAGTACGCAACACTGTGGTCCACCAAACACATCTGTGCTCTTTTGGTGTTTGTTGTTCCGTCCTTTCAGAAGAGTTCCAGGAAGAAGGAGAAGGAGAAGCAGACGTGTAAAGGCTGCAACGAGAGTTTCAACTTCACCAAGCGCAAACACCACTGCAAGTCCTGTGGAGCGGTAGGCAGAGAATGGGGAAAGGGGCAAGGCCATTACAAAACAAAACAACGAATGTGGACATTTTCACCGCAGGTGGCAGTTCAGTCAATGCTCTCTTTCTATCTCTCTCTCTCTCTCTCTCTCTCTCGCTCTCTCTCTCTCTCTCTCTCTCTCTCTCTCTCTCCGTCCTCTCTTCCTCCCCTGTTTCTCAAAGGCCATCTGTGCAAAGTGCTCCAAGACCCTGGACAACAAAACGAGTCGGGTGTGTCCGGAGTGTTTCGAGGCCACCCAGAGTCTGGAGAGCCTTGCGGGGGGTTCAGCGGAGCAGAGGAAAAAAGCTGCCGAGGTGAGTGACTGGAGTGATCACACACATACACACACACAGACACACACACACACACACACACACACAATGACACACTCATACTGACCCACACACACAGACACACACAGCAAGACAAAGCAGCTGAGCTCGCAGTTGTCCAGTGTTCTATAAAGTCAATAGGATCCATGTCGCCCAGTGAACCGGCAGTTAATAGGATCTGGTGTGTAATAGAGTACCAGTGATCACTGTGTGAAGCAGACTCAGTGATAGAGCACATTGTGTCACTTCCACAGACTCTCTGTCTCACTGGAATAGTTAAAGATCATGTCCGTCTCCTTCCCGTAACAGAGACTTGCATACGCACACCAGGATTAAGGAAACATTTTCTGATGACCAATGTCACAACAGAGTGGTAGATATGGTGCCAAGAGAAGAGTAGTCATAAGGCTGGCTGCACTGTCTACTGTCTGTGCTTTAAGGTTTGTATGAGTGTGTGTGTGTCAGAGATGTGTGGATCACAGTTATGTCCACAGGCATCCACCGTGATTAGTCTGCAAATCCTAAAAATGGGAGTCCTTAAAATGTACATTCTAGTCATAAGGCTGGCTGCACTGTCTACTGTCAGTGCTTTAAGGATTGCGTGAGTGTGTGTGCGTTAGAGATGCGCGGATCACAGTTAATTCGCGGATCAGGCGGGCCGAGTCCTAAATATTTACACTCTGATTCATAGCGGATGGTGAAAGGATACATCATTGATGAGGAAAGTTTGAAGGGATTAAAAATGGCAGCCTGTGTTCAGGCTGTTGTGGACATACCTATTGTCATTTTAATTTATCCCAAAACATGTATTAAAACCCAGCCTACTTCGGCATAATATGTTATCATATCATCACGCTTCTCTATATCTTATTGAGAAATAATGTGTAATCGGGTGCGTGTGTCTAAATCTGAGAAAGGGATTTGTTCAGGTGGATGATTTATTCGTTCCTGTGGATTCTGATGACGTCAGAGCCAATCCATGCATTACTAGTGTGCGTGCTTTTGTGTGAGTGAATGAGTGAGTGAGTGAGTGAGTGAGTGAGTCTGTGAGTGTGTGTGTGTGTGTGTGTTTGTGTGTGTGTGTGTGTGTCCTATCATGCAGCTGGATAGTTTGATCTGATTATTACTGAGAAGATTACTCTCTTTCTGTCTGTATCTGTCTGTAACATATGGTCCATAAAAAAAGCGCCCCTCACACACACCATGCTCATTCACTTCCCCAATACAGTCCTGTACCCAATATGCATTCAAATCTTCACATCATTAAGGTTCACTACATATGAAGACGCCCGTCTTATCATAACCAGAGTCCAGCAGACTAGCTCAGCTGCTTACCGATTAGTGCCACAAGGGGGAGCAGTACTCCAGACCAGGGATACACTATCAGAGCAGTGAACACCTGTCAGTGGACAAATCTCACAGTGGCCTACATTCTCAACATAGATTCTCTCATGCAACAGTGCACTGCAGAGCTGCCTTGTCCTTCACTGCTTGTCTCTTTGAAGAACCTGGAGAAAGATATACAAGTTTTTTTATTTGTCAGCACATTTAGTTTAACGCCCCGTCTGGGTCCACGGTGGCTTTTTTGTCAATGATTTAGATTCGGCTAAATCTTCTATCAGTATTTTATTTAATTCAATTTGCATTTTAGCAATTTTTTATCTGTACACTCTGTGTATTCATTAGATTGTTTATCCATACACTGTGTATTAATTGGGTATTAGCAGTAATATGAGTGCAGTAGTCGAATCAATCCTATTAATGTTGCCTCTCTTGGGTCTCTCCAGAGGCAAACATCTCTGACAGGGGACAGCTGTCTGCTGTGCAGCCACCTCCAGCTTCAGGACAAGGGCAAGAGCTGGACTAAGACCTGGGGTGCCGTCACCAAGGCCGAACCCCTGGTGCTCTACCTGCAGAGCAACGGACAGGTGAGGGTTAACCTTCCGCCACACACCCCCAGTAACACACACAGACACACAGTGTAACACAAATAGACACACAGCGTAACACACACACAGACACACAGCGTAACACACACACAGACACACAGTGTAACACACACAGACACACAGAGTAACACATATAGACACACTGCGTAACACACACAGACACACTGCGTAACACACACAGACACACAGAGTAACACACACAGACACACAGAGTAACACACACAGACACACAGTGCTTCTTCCGATGGCCACTGGTCCCGTTGACACCCCTGCTTTGTGAGTCCTCACACCTCTTGCCCTGCCCTCTGCACGCTCTGTCGGTGTCAGAGTGTGCACTCTAGCCTGTGGCCAGAGCGATCGGTATGAAAGGATCACACCTCCAAGGTGTCTTTTTGTGCACCGTCTGCACAGTGCAGATTTGGCTCAGGCCAAAGGGGATTTGGTTGTCCCGATGGTGACCCGCTCCAGGGCTGTGGAGGCTCTGATCCGCTTTCTGGACAGCAGCCGGAGGGGTGGTGCGGTGGCGCTCACCCTGCATAGCGTGCACAGAGGGAGGTGTTGAAACCAGACCGGGTTTCAAGCAGAACGGCCTCGGGACACACCATTGTGATGCACCTGCAACCATCGCATACAGAGCGGAGTTTCACTTCTCACTCCCATTCCATTGTATAACTGTCTCGATTTAATGCAAAGTCAAAGTAAATCTAGGGTCTCTGTTGATTAGTGGTCTAATGATGTAGAACTTCCTTTTTTAATTCTGCGTTTCTCTATTTTTGTATCATTCAGAAGCGTGCCATGATTTGTACAATTGAAACCGGTCTGCAGTAGCATTATGTACAGTCAGACAGTACAGACGATGTCATTTCCTAGAGCAAAGACCCAACCCTAATGCGGCAATCCCAGAGCAGTGAAAGCCGTCATTCTAAAGATTAGGATTAATGAAATGGGAGAGCATTCCCTGATTGCACCAAAACCCAGTAGATTTGAGAAGGGGGGATGGGAGATGAGAAACCTACAACAGCATCTGATGGGCTGAACGAAATAGAATTAGGGGTTATGGGGAGGAGGCCGTCACCGCAAATATCCACCAGTGCAATTAAACTGAAATGTTAATCAACAGTTTGATGCAGTATTTGTTGTAATAAATATGTATGGTTCTCTGGACCCTTCGACCAGTGTATGGATGGACCAACGTGTTTCCTGCTTTGTCTCTGATGGGTGTCTTTGATGTGTCTTTGCAGGACTCTCGTGGCGCACGGGCCGTGCCCCTGCCAGGTTTCGAGGTGAGCGTGGTGTCGCCCCCGGCAACGGACAAGTCAGAGGTCAAGCACACGTTCCGGTTGAGCAACTCCCAGCAGGCTCTGCTGTTTGGCACCCAAGATGCCGAGCTCCAGGCCAAGTGGGTGGAGCTTCTCTCCCGATCCGCCAGAGCAGAAGCGCCCACAGACATGGCTTCCAGCGTGACTGAGAACAGGAAGAGCCAATAGGACGGCCCCAATGAGGCCACAAGACCCTCCCCTCTCCTGTCCCGTGTAAAGACCACACGTTACTTGAATTCACTTTTACCATGGCACTTTTTATTTTGACTTTTCCTTTTTGAAGGGACCACTTCTTCCCTCCCTCACGCCAATCCAGCCCCGCCAGACTCACAACCTGAAAATACACACACGAATACTTTTTCCTCTATTTCTGTCTGTCTCCCTCTCTTTTTTCTCTCTCACTTTTTCTTTCCCTCACTCATAAAACAAAATGCCACCACCGCCACCCCCACCACTGGACATGTGGTGAAATGTATTATTTGAAGGTTTTGTGTCTAGCCGAGAGCAGACCAGAAAGACTCTTTCAATCGAGCGTGATTTGTATTATAGCAGAAGAGAAGAGGAGAAAAAAGGCATTTATAAAGACGGCTCCATTATGATTTTATAAGATGAAGCTCATTTGACATTGTGCGACTGTGTTGTGAAGCATTAACTCTCGTCTGTGTTGCTCCCGTGTGTCGATCCAGTATTGAATGTCGTGATGAACGCCTACGCTCTCCACCCCCCCCTCACCTCACCCCCCTGCTGGGAGCTCAGCAGCAGCTCGCCGGCGCATGTACAGTATGTATTCTATAGGGTGTCATGTAAGCGACTGTAAGGAGGGGGTGAAAAAGAGACGTTTTTTAACTAAGAGATAAAGAGAGTCGTGTAGACTTGTGGCTGGCCACCTGATGATCCCACTGTCCACTCCCATGACATGTAGACACTTGGGGCCGTGGCCCTGTGGCTCTGTGTACATTCAGAGTTCCCCTTGACAATGACCTCCTCCTCAGTCTCGACGGTCTTTATAGCCACTGAACTCACCCTCAGTCTCCCACATGTGGACTTTCTTTTTTTGTTGCTTTTCTTAAATCCGTTTCCAGTCGGCGACCCTTTTGCCCATGTGAGGACAGGAACATGGGGGAAGGACACTGAGCCTGTGGTAGACCAAAAGTAGCCAAGTGAGAAAACTATTTATTCCAATAGCACTCCCATATGTACACACGACAACCAAAACCCCTCTACTCCCCTCTGAGGCTAAGGTGGTAGAGTCCAGATTTATTAACCCCCGCTACCAGCTTTGCTTTTCCTGTTGGTCACATGATGGAAACCATAACCGACCGAAACCAGTACTGTAGCTGTTGGTTCTGCCTCGCCTTTCCCATCCGCCCTCCTTCTCCTCTCCACACCAGCTTCCGCCGTCTAAAGGAGTCGTCAGTGGATATCGATGTGCATGTATAAAAGAAAAAAAACTTCACTCATATTTATGTACCGTGCTCTGAAAACCCTGCCAAGCCCAACCGCTCCCCTTCCCCCCTCCACCCTTCAGAGACGCGTCTTTGTCGTACTGTAAATGTTTTTGAACCCAGATTGTACCCGGTGGAAAAGCAGTCAAAGCATATCATTCAATAAAGAGATGTGTGGGCTCCTCCAGTGCCACGCTGTCTGAACCAGACGTACCGTTGTCCCGAGTTTGATTCTGCTCGCTCACTTTCTCTAGAGTTCTCTGTCCTCACGTACACACACACACACACACACACACACATGCACACGATGGCCGCAGTTGCGTTTCCTGGTACTAAGAAACTGTCCTGACTGACAGATAGGAGCGCTCTCACTTCCTTCTATCAATGGATGCATCTACTCATATTGAACATCAAAGCATTTAGGAAATACTAGCTGATATATAATGCCATGTGGATCAGATCAATAAGGATTATGAACCAGTGTGTGTGTGTGTGTGCGTGTGTGTGTGTGTGCGCGTGTGTGTGTGATTGATGTTTAAGGCTTCCTTTCAATTTGTGTCCATGCCTAATGTGTGCGACATTTGAGTGTGTGTGTGTGTGTGTGTGTGTGTGTGTGTGTGTACACATGAAACACTGAACAAGGCAGATCAATCATCGCAATAGGGACTGGAAAGAAACGGCTAGTAGAGACTTTGCCCCCGTCCCCCCGTCCCCAGCACAGTGTGCGTCCTGTAAGAACCACACTCAAAGACACATACCCTGAGCCTCCCAGTCCCTGCACGCTGTCTGCAGGCCGCCGTAACTCTGCTGACAGCGTGTGTCACTCTGTGTGTCACCCTAGGAACGACCCTAGTAAGTCCATGCACTCTAGTGACTGTAAGCCTCTCAGGGTGTAAAGAAGCTGGAAATGCAGCACTCTGCGTCCTCGTCACTGTGTCTCTGCAATCCGGGGCGAGCCGATAATGACCGTAGAGCCGCTGGACAGAATGTGAAGTCTAATTGACTGTTTAGAGCCGCAGCATGGGCTTTTCCCTCCCTCAAGACATCGTACTGTAACATACTGGAAGCGGTCTGGTGTAGTGAGTGCACCAGGAAGCCGATTATGTGCCGTCTGTACGTTACAGTTGCAGGCCTGTGTGCTGCAGACGTAAGCCGCCACACTGCCTATGCTACACACTCATTTGACACACCAGTTCATCATCAAACTGTCCATGCCAAGGGGGTGGGGGGTGGGCACTGGCGCCCGCATCCAGCAGGCACTGTACCATCTCCACGAAATCGTCGATACAGCACTGCGAAGACATTTTACATAAATACAATGGTAAATAATGCTCACACCAAAGAAGGAAATAAAAGTTGTTTGGGGGGGGGGGTATTTAAATGAACTGGTCACGGATGGTAAAATGCTTCCACCACCACCCTAACTACCACCTTGGGTCTGCTAATCTGTTCGAAAAGGGGATGGATGTGTGCGTGCTCAAAATAAGTAGTCCAACCGTGCCAAACTGAATTGGACTCACGTTTAATAAATGTTAAAGACGGATGAGTTTGTCTGACTGAAAAGGTGTTGCAGGCTGGCACCATGCATTGCATGCAAATAGTAAGGTTTGGTTTGGTTCTGAAAGTGAAAAGACAAATTGGAGTTGAGACGGTGAGACCGCAGCTAGCTTGAGCTATTTGAAGAGCCAGGCAACGAATAAAATGTACATGAGGTGAGGACTAGGAGAAAGAACTATGTGACCTAGCTGTCGGTGTCAGAATTCCTTTCACCTCGACCCCTCTTTGGTTCTTTGTACATTTTTCAAAATTTTCATTTGTGTTATTTCCTAGAAAAGAAAATGGCCGACACGGCTCAAACTATTTATAAATCATTTGAACTTTTACTTCGTAATTCAACCCGTTCAAAGACGTAATGATGGAGAGCCTGCCTTGCCTCTCCAGAGCTGTGGGTTGTGTCACAGGAGACAGTGCAATCTGCTGACTGTGGCTTTCAAATTCTGTCATCGTGAAAGCAGTGCGGGCCGTCAGAGCAGACCCAAACAGACACTGAGCAGCCCATATTGTGTTTACTGCAGGGCTATCAGAGACAATGCTGAGATAAGCTCTCATCATCATTCTCCAGTCCCTTCAGAGAAAACTCCCTCCGTGTTTTGTCCCTGCTTATCTAAAGCAAGGACTTTTTGCAAAGTTTGATTTTCAGGGGCAGGCGTTTCTTCCTGGAGATTGAGGGAGTCTGTATGTTCAGACAGTTGCGATGACTCATGACTAAGCAGCTACTTTCCTTGATGCGAGAGCTCACGTTAGAATATATGGGTTTTCAAGTATGCATGTTACTTACTCTGTCACTGGCTTTAAGTCTGCTTCCATAGCTCCTGCTGGGGGTGTGTGTGTGAGTGAGAGAGCCTGTGTGTGAGCGCACTTGACTCCACAGATGCTGCTCTGAGACCCTAACATGTGCTAGCTTGGCTTCCATTGGCCTCGAGGCCTCTCTTAATAGCTCCATTCATCAATGGCACAGACCTCCTGAAACGAGCATTAAAGACAAGGCTTAACATAATCATCATTCTGTTACCAACCATTTCATGAACAACACTTGCCGGTGAGAAGGAGGATGATCCTTTCCATTACAGATACAGTGCATTATTTATTTTATTGAATTACATTTTTTATTTTTCTGCTATTCAATTCTGCCTTCAAACGCCTTGAAACGCTTATTCAAGAGAATGGATTACTAACGAACACCTGTTTTTGGTTTTGTTTTGTTTCAAATGCACACCTTTGCTTTTGTGTTTATTTGTTTTTTAGATGCACATCTTTGTAATACCCTCAGACCCTGCTGTGAATACACTTTCGTGGGTGTGCCTCCTCTTTCTGGCATTTATCATTTGATCCTACTTATCGAACAGTAATTCGCTGTCAGCAAATTAGTAAGGGTGCTTTTCACGCATCAAGACAACATACCAGTACAAACGCATGATGAAATAATTTTTTTGTTGTCTTTTTTCGTGCTGTGATGCAAACCACTGTAGACGCTTCTCCTTTCCGTTTCAGGAAGTGGGTTGCAGCAGTTTCCTGTCGCTTACACGTTAATGTGTTTCTTTGTGCCATTTGCAACAGCACCCGTGTTGTTCGAGTCTCAGAACCCCTGGGCTTTGTGCTGCGTTGCTTCGCTGAGTTTCCATCATGTTACAGGAAGTCTTCAACTCACTGTACTGTGTAAGAAAGATCAAGACCACGCCGCATGCAGCCATGCACTAAAACCATTCTTTTCCAGTATGTAGTGTTACTTATACTGTGGTGCTTCCACTCTAAAAAGATACTTTATGACTAACATGTATATTGGTCTCTGGCTAGATGTAGTAAAAGACAAACCTTTGATTAGGCATGAAACTATAAGCTATAACCTCTGTCATAACCACGCAGTTACAAAAAGCTAAATGTATCCAGGGAACTGACCCTTTACTAGATGATGACAAAAGGAGGTTATAAAACAGTATACACCCACTGCTTGGATGTTCTCCCGCCAGCCATATAGACTGCGTTGAGATTCACAAGCACTAGACCACACCGATCCCTTAATCATTACGTGCTAATTGAAATCCCCTTAGGCTGGATTTCATGATGACAACAAGGGGTCCATTCAAGTGAATGGCGAGTGAAGACGGTCGTTTACACTGCAATTATACCACACAGAGAGACTGACTGACTCCAAATTCCCTTCCCCGACCATTTTTGAGATAATGTCAAAGTGCATTCGCTTTCGGTTTTTACCTCATTTCAGCACCTGTTATTAATTTTCCCACCCCCCACTTTATTTCCATCTCTCTCACTCTCTTTTACACTCTAACACCAAGGTCTAACACATTGCAACAGTGCCACGGGCTTGTTAAATGGCAGGACCGCAACCAATACTTGTTATAGAAGAAAGGAAAAGGAGGGTAATTTGAAAAGACAAAACCTCCCCACTTATCATAGGATGAGTCACTATTTATAATGGATGCCAGGAAAGTAAAATTAAGCCACACAATGAAGCATTGAGATAAGTGTGTCTGAGTCTCCAATTTAATCTCCAACAATTGCATTAGGTCCTTTCCCTTTATTCTATATCATATATAATGTTGATTATATACTGTGTGTAGTTTCCCAGACTGATTGCCCTATAAGTTAAGTATTCCTAAATGCCACAGTATGATATCGACTTGATGTATGTGCATACAGAGCTGAATTGTAGCCATATCTGATTTATAGGCAGAGAGGAGGATACAGGTTGAGAAAGTGTATGTGTGTGTGTGTATGTGCCCTCGCATATCCATTGATGTTTTTTGTATGGTGTTCTCACTCAAGGTTTCGTCTACAAAAACAGCTCTGAAAAAACGTTGTGACAATTGAGATGACTTGCATCAAGTGAATTTGTGATGGGTTGGCAACGATAAAGTGGGAAATACAGTAGCAGCATACTACAGAGCCAACACGTCCACTCAAATAACACTTCTCATTTTGTCTTCCATCTCTCCCAGCTGCTTGGCAGCCGTAGCCATTGCATTACCATGGTAATCTCACACTGGCCTGGAGGTTCCTCTAACAATCCCTACACCTCAGGAACAAGTGAGCGTGAGGGTGAAAGACAGAGCAGAGGCATCCAATTTGTTTTCAAAGCCGACAATCACTTGACATCTGGGTTATTATGAGGCTCTGTTTCCCTAATTCACCCTGAGACATTCTCGACAGAGGTGCTTTTATAAGCTTTCCTTCCCCTCAAACGTCATAGGTGACTATCTTTCTGCTATCTGTGCCCTTCCTCGCTCTACAGCGTTATTCCCGTCTGCAAGTCACCTTTCTTACTGGTGAGTTTTGCCCTCTGCTCATCCCAATCTTCCTCCCTGCTGTGGTCAGCAGGCACTAGCCCCTGTGCTGGGAGCTCTGGGTCTTACAGATAGATATTATTCACCTTTCTTTATTTAGTTCTCTCGGGACAGACAGGAAATTTGTCTAATGGCACTGACACAGGACACAGCGCTGTCTGACGGAGAGATCTACACACTCCAGAGAAAGGCTCAGTCTGTCCTTCAGAGTGGTTGTGAGTGGACTACAAAGGGACTTCACTCTGTCGCGTCTTGCCTTTGAACTGACATTATCTCTTCTGCCTGGGTTACAAGTCAAGGCTGACGGATCTTTTTTTTTCTGCTCAGATGCACAAGACCAGCTATTCAACTGAGTTCGACATTAGGTCAACCTCACAAGGGCACTCCTCACGTTCTGCATGCGTATTCACACCTTATATATAGTACCAGTCAAAAGTTTGGACATGCTTTCCCATTCACTTCAACGTGAAGGTGTGTCCAAACTTGACTGGTATATATATATATATATATATATATATATATATATATGTATATGTTCACCATCAGCAAACTGGCCATTACAATATATTTTAGCTCATTTACAGCTGTTCGGTCCCCACTGCCCAAAGGGAGGAAAATGCCTACGGCAATCAATCAATTAGCTGAATGCATTGCGTCCTCCTCTCCCTTCAGATAAAATCATTTCAACAGGATCTCTCTACACTGTGGGCTCTAATGCCAATGCTCTGCTACTGTCCCACTCATCCTGCGCTCTGCGTAGCTCTGACTGTAGGTCTGTGGCACAGAAAAGCTCGATACACTCAAGTCTCCATTTAAGCCTCACATTCTTAGATTCTTGCTACTCTACTCAATGCCCGTTCCCCTCTCTCTTGCTTCCTCTGTCTCAGTGATGAGATGGCGGGCGAGATTTATGGAGGGACCCAGACGCCAGTGGCCAGGATCCAATCCCCAAGTAATGACATTTGCTCCAGGAATCGCAGAGGTGAAAAAAAATGGAGTGACAGCAATAATGATGATGCAAGTAGGAAGGTATCTTGTGTGTCTGTGTGTCTGTGTGTGTGCAAGAGGAAGAGGAAGAGGAAGTTTGAAGACTCTGAAGAAAGACTGGGTGGATACATAAAGCTCTTGCTTTCAACCATTATATTCACTTGAAATGGGAAAGTGTGTCCAAACCTTTGGCTGGTGCTGTATATAGAAAAGTAAGATAAGTTTCTGAATAGAACAGAACCCATCTCTTTAAAAAAAATAATAAGTCATTCTAACTCAATTCGAATTACCTTTATATTCTATGTATTCGATTCAACTCTAACAGAGCTAGATTAGAGAACTTTGGTTCAGTGTCCTCCACCCAGACCTCTATCCTTACAGCATGTGCCCCAGTTTAGAGTGTGTGAGGGTGGACAACGCTGCTGGCAGCGTGGGGCCGAGCCCCTTCTGCCCTGCTTAATTACCTCCGTGATGGAGTGGCTCCCCCCAGCAGAGTCACGGGTAGGGCGGACTCATGGAGGTGACCGATCTTGTCTTTCTCTTTCTCTCTCTCTGTCTCTGTCTCTCTCTCTCTCTCTGTCTCTGTCTCTCTCTCTCTCTCTCTCTCTCTTTTCCTCTCTCCCTTTCAGATTAGGTTAATAATATAATCTCAACGGCCTGAATCTCTCACCTTACAGATGAATAAATCTTCCCTCTGCCTTTCATCCCAACTGTCTATGTCCACTGTGAATGTCACCTATATTTCTTACTTATTCTCCGACTGTGCTCCGTTGTCCTTATCCAAGCACATTTTGCCGTTAGTCATAAAAAAAGTGAAAATGTTGGACGATCCGATGTGATTTATGAACTGGTTGCCTAGCAGCCAATTGACTGGAGGAGGGAAACTGATGGGTGGACAGAACGGGAGCTTGCCAGGGTCCCTGCCTGTTGGGGCATTACTCCACAGAAGCCCACAGCAGTGCCACTGGCCAGGCACAAACATTCTAGGAGTAGGCTAAGTGGCGGCCGCTGGGAGTCCAAAGTGTGCCAACAGAGGTGCCAGAGCAAATCAACTGTTGCTGTAGCAACCATATCTGGATCAGGGAGAATAATAACTCGAGAGCTTTTACCAAACTCATCACCCCCACACACCCCCTGCCACCGTCTCTCTCTCTGTTTATTTGTATTTAGTATGTGCTTTGATGTCTGTGTGGGTTTTGTGTATGTGAACAGGTTGGCTCTTGCTTAGATGGACCCTGAAATAGAACGCAAAAGGTACCACTCTCTTAGATGCCTTCCCTAAGGATGTCAAAGACAAGCCTATTTGTCTAGTATTACTAATATTAGTACTAATCATACTTTGTGTGCTAAAAACATGCACCCATAACCTTATCTCTGTCAGTGAAATATACTGCAAATAAAATAGCCTACTGTTCAAAATAAAACCGTAACCCCCCCATCAAACTCAAAATCTGTTAGCCCATTAAAACTGTATATAGCTTGCATGTTTGCACAGAGGCCCTGTAATGCGGGGTATGACACAAAGTTATCTTTTTTATTTCTGTCCCTCCGTCCGTCATTAGCAGCATAGCAGCACCCTAAGCTAAGCTCTAGCCGGCACTTCAAAGAGGATACCCAGCGCTTCTGATGCAGTTTGGGAGCATTAGCAGTTTCTCCTCATGATGCAGGCTTCTGGGCCTTTGGGCAAGGATTCGCCTTCCAGCCCACAGGTATTGCAGCAGAGAGAGTTGGTGAAAATCACTGTATTCACCACGGTAGGCCTATTTTAGTATGGTATTCCTTCTCTCCTACAGGGCTAATTATTAACAAGGCTTTCTTGTATTGTAGCAAGACAGAGACAATAAATCATCAACTCCTCATCCCGGAATGCAGAAAGCAGAGCAATTTGTTATCGCAAGTACTATTAAATAGTGCACGCATGTTAACTACTGCAATATGAAACAATGAGGTTATGGCTTATTGTGTTGTCTGCAGTTATATTGTCTACTGTCCATCTGTCTGCAGGGTAAAAGGGTTGTTCCATAGGTGAACGAGACCCTGCCAACCTGAGGAGCCATTTGTCAACACGAGCAGACACCGCCTCACGCTAACATCCTGGCATCCACCACAGTCATGACAAACTCCACAAGCCCTAGGTTAAGACAGAGTCAGAGAGCACACCTTTGGTCCTTTTCTGTGGGAGCATGGAATGGAACCAAACAGTGAGCTCAAGATGGGGCATGTCCATCGGAAAGCACACGGCAGACGTGTGCAGCGAGTGTCTGGCTCGCTTTGTGTGTGCGCCTATACTTCCAGGTCTAGTCCACTTTTCAGGGACCTGCTGACATTATGCCACTACTCTCTATATCAAATGCATCACTGTCCTCTTCATTCTCATTCGAATAGCGACCCTGTACGCTTACTCATATCGTAATGAAGTTCTCTTGGCAAGGTGCAGAACTCTGGCACTAAGCTCTGAGGACATTACACTTGGCTGGCAGAAAGGCTGCTCAATGAATAAAACTGCACCAGAAGAAAAACACATTAACTTGTATTAAAACATTCACTCATACAGTTTTTATCTAATTTGGTTGATTAACCTCTATGATCATTTAACAATGACACAGGGAAATGATTTAAACAAACGATGAGTGGAAGATGTTGTCCTTCCAAGAGGGTGTGAGGAGGCATGACTTTAACCCTTCCTTCAGAGAAACGCCACTTGCTTGATTACTTATTTAGAAGGAATTTTAACTACACAGCATGGAACCAACCCAGCTGAAGAGCCATAGGTAGAGTAAAGCGCATGTTAAAAATGTGTGTGCTGCTAACATTGCACATCATACATATTGGACGTACTCAATCTTATGCATCTCAGCGCATCTCTTTTCTGTTGTGGGTTTATTAGTGAGGCAAACCCTTCTCCGTTCTGCTCTGTCTGTCAAATCAACAAGAATATACTTAATTACTTACTATGGCATGTAATGCTCTGCTGCTAGAGAACACAGCTCTCAAATCTACCACTTTTTTTGACAAAAGGCTTATGCTTATCTCAAAGGCCATTGGTTTAAATCCCTGGCATGCAGCTGTTGTGCTCTATGTTGAACCCATTCTAGCAATGTTCATTGCTATAAACATCAACGGAAGGTCTCCCTTCACAAAACAAGAATGACTGAACTAGGTTTCTATGTGTTTGAAGCGGATAAATACTGTCACCACATGCCATGGCAGAAATAACTAATACAATTTTTTACTTAAATTAAAACAGTTTGAATTAAATCTGTTTAATGAAGATGTGACAAATGTAACATGCTTTCAATATACACGAGGAATCTGTAATAAACGCATTCTTCTCACAATGTAGCACACTGAAATCCTCCTGGTCCTGACACTTGAAAAACAAAAACTGCTAGTCTGAGGCTCTCATTATAGGCTTTTGAGAGGGTGGTAACCTTCTCTGTACTCAACGCATCACTAGAGAATAGAAGGACTGCGGAAGTGCTGGGCGCCTTCACCTGCAGAAGAAAGGAACATTACACCTTGCTCAAAGCACAGCTGCTCGAGCGCAGGCACAACTGAACGACGGAGCAACGGAATCCCAAGCTTGCGACCGGTGCATCATTGTGAGATCTTAACGCGCGCCAGGGGAAAAGGACCATAGGTGTCTACTTGGTGGTGACCGGCATGTCATCGGCAACATCGGCAACAGCTTCCGTGGTTGATGTGTCCAGAACACTTTTTACAAACGAAAATGAAAACAGTGGGCGCAATAACTCGGGTAAAATTCAAAACGAACTACGAATTTACATCGATAATGTAGGCTAACCTAATAATCTAGCATTTTTAATGTCTCCTGATACTGATAAGAAATCAAGAATTACAAAATACTAGCTATATATTGCATGCATCAGGTCTATACAATTTTCGGGTCATCATTGTGTGTGTTCTGATTATGGGATTATATAGGCACATTTGTGATTATTTGGCTTTTTTGATTGAGACATTTGAGTTATGTACACGCTTTTTTCCTCTTACAATAGACTACATTCTCTGTGTCGTGTTAATTAGAGGAACAGAGAAATTGAAGATCCACAGCAGTGCAGGTGTTAAAGTATTTTTGCTCTTTTTTAGCTTCTGTAAAACTGAAGTTTCAACAAGGAATAATAAAACAATTGCCAAACACAAAAATGCACGTTCCCTAAAACTGGTGTTCTATTGTCTTCTCTTAAAGCCAATGGAGTGAGTGGTGGTGTATCCTCTATGGATTTGTATGGTGCTGATTATGACATTGAGGGGCTTGTAAAGACCACCCTAGGAATTTTAATGAAGATGAGAGTTGAATACAATAATTACTAGCGTGTAGGACCTTGTGTGGTCCCTATGACACATTGCATCTCTTCTGTTCAATATCTTTGAACTGTACTGTATAGACAACCATAACTTTCTTTTCATTGAAAATTAGCGCCATGTCTCGTTCCTTAAACTGGCTGCATCAGTCTGCATTTTTGGGGGGCTTGACACCTCTTCACCGTACCATGACAGTAAATCAGAAACATTGTTACTCTGCACTGCTGTCTACCTTGGCACCTGAGTACTGTGATTGTTGTGAGATAATTGAAGTCAGAGTATTGGCGAGTCTTACTACTGCTACTGTGCTTGCACAGTGGGAGTCCTGTTCCCCCTGCACCGTGTAGCTGAGGAACCCCCCCCCCCCCCAGCTGTTTAGCACAGCTCCAGATGGGCTCGGAGTTCTACTCCAGGCCTTTGGTTTAATGATTGATCATGTTTTCTGTATTCCTGCTGTCAGCATTAGACGCAGCAAAGTGCATGGCTGCTGCAGACCGTGCTGGCCCCCAAGGGGCTTCTGTGCCGAGTGCTGAGTAGCAAGGGTTACATTTGTAACAGAGCTGAAATCAACATTATTACACTCTTGTTGTTTGAGCAGCCCCTTCTGAACTTCTGATGTTATCTGTTTGCACTACGTTCCTGGTGCTAGTCAGTACATTTCCGTTCGATGTGACTAATAGACTAGTAGCATAGGGGCCATGTTTAATGACCGCAAGGGGCCTCTTGTTTCATGACCAACTCAACATCCGTTTGTTCTCTCTCTCTCTCTCTCTCTCTCTTTCTCTTTCTTTCTTTCTTTCTTTCTTTCTTTCTTTCTTTCTCTTTTCTTTCTCTGTATCTTATCGGTCTTGCCCCAGGTCAGTGTACGCCCATGCCTCTGCCAGCGCTGGGCACCCAGAGGATCATCCAAGGCAATGGTACCAATGTGGGCACTGTGATATCGCTGCAATGCCCAGCTAGACACAAGCTGGTGGGGGGTGGCCTGGTGTGTGTCATGGGCACCAACAGCACCCAGTGGACTGGTGACACTCCTTGGTGCAAACGTAAGTATCCTGTGTGAACCAATCAAACAAGGCAAGAACAATACATCTATCAATTAGGTCTGTTATGGACGGTGCTCAATTAAAATAAAAGTTAACATTTAAAGCGCAGGTTGTGTGCACATCTGATGTTCATGGAAGGATGGAGCTTATTAAACATGCAGGATGCATCCACTGGAGCAATAGCAGAGGCAGCTAAAAAAGCACACCTCTGAAAGTCTCTGTCTCTCGAATACCCTACAAAGAGAGAATAATTTTTAAACATTGTATGCAAATGTAGATACATGACATCCAAAACAAAACCTTAAGTGCCTCTGCGTTTTTGCTGACTGACATTTTGCAAGGAATATTCTAATCGTATTCCGTTGAATACAAATTTTAGTGATGGAATAGGCTTATTTAGTAAAGTGCAAACTCAGTCACAGCCATGCTTCATTACAAAAAACATGAGCACACTCTTGTTTGATTTTCTCTCTGGCCAGCGGTGGCCCCATTCGACGACTTTGGTTTCCGTGTGGCAGTGGTGGCCTCCATCGTGAGTTCCACCATCATCCTCCTCATGTCCATGGCCTTCATCACCTGCTGTCTAGTTGATTGCTTTGAGAAGGAAGAAAGGAAGAAACAGGAAAGGTGTGTGCGTGCGTGTGCGTGTACGTGTGTGCCTGTATGCGTGCGTGTGTGTGCACTCGCACGCGTTTCTACGTCTGAAAGATCAATTTGAATTTGACACGCACATATATTGAATTGATTCATTTGGAATGGATGCCATTTTGAATGGCTGCGCGTGCTGTACGTGCATGGACTGGGTTGGTTCAGTGCGTCTGATCTTAGTTGTTCCATGTCGCCAGGGAAACTGGACTGTGGCACCAGCTGGAACCGGGTGAGCTGCGTGAGAGCCTGTCCTTCCACCACAGCCGCAAGGGGTGGAACAACAACAACAACAACACCCAGGAGAAGGCCCTGTCACCGCAGTGGGACAACGACGACCCTGCCCTGTGTGACAGCAGGACACCCTGCCGGTGAGCAATGGATACACGTCCATCTAAAACGATTGCATTCCGTATAGAACGAGTTGACATGGGGAATTTGTGGTAATCCCTTTACCCCTTCTAACAGGTGCCATCAGCAGTACGCCCGTGGCCCAACTGCCCCGCCTTCTACCACTACTTTTAGCCAGGCGCCCCCCTCGGCGACTTTGCCTGGAAGAGGGTATGAGCAGCCTCTCCTGCCCCTCCACTCCGGGACGTACCAGAGTCATCAGAATCCTGCCCTGCCCTTTTGCCAAGGTCCATCTCGAGCCGCAGGCCAGAACCGGAACTCTGGTCTGGGGCTGTCCTCTGGGCAGATGTGGTAGAATGCTGCCCAGAAGGAGAGTGGCGTCCCAGCAGTCGGTTGGCCCATCACAGAGGATTCTGAGCAGATGAGCAGACACTCCGTCTGCTCCCAGGAACATTCCATACAGTTTATATCTGTTTGACAAAAAAGAAAGAGTTTGGGGCAGAGATGACAAGGCCGAACAGATAAACTAACTCAACATCAACCAGGAACTAGTCAATTATTGACCAATGATTTAAATGCTTCCTGATCAATGTATAAACACAATAAGGTGATGGTCAACCAGATATTTGTTAAGAGGCACTGCGTGAGAAGTCTGATTGAGCTTTGGATAATAGCTGTAGCTCTGTTGTTCAAATCCAAAGCCGTTACAACCGAACTGATTGTGCCTTAATTTTGCAGATCCTGTGGAAATACTGCCCTCTGTCAGAAGTGGGAAGTCATTGCATTAAGAATTATAGCTTTGGTAGCTTATGCATAATCTGCATTTATTGAAAGAGCAACGTTGTACAATGGGTTAACAGACTGTACAGCAAAAACTGCAAAAATGCATACAAGAAAGGTAATGAGAATTGTTTTCTCTTTTCTACAAAAAGGGATAATATGGGCTGGGGTGGCGTCGGGGGGAATGTACCATCAAAAGTTTAGGTTTACAGGGTTAACATTTATTGTGTTGGTACCATGTTTCTATACAATGCTCTAATAGAAAATACGGAGACTGCAGGTCATTCACGGTTGGTTGCAAACGAACTGTGGTGTGTTTTTGTCTGCTGTATCAAGATGTAGAGGAAATGTGAAAGGAATACTAAAGTTCTAGGCAAGTCCCTCAGCACGATTCGTTGACGTGTAAATAAATTGTGAATAAATTATATTTGGTATGTTCCCTGGTTCACCTGGTGATTTTTCCATAATTGATTCAATATAGTTTTTGCAATATAGTCTGCAGTTGGACCCTTCTCAATAGATTGGAAATCTCAGAATCTGATTCGAAAAAATAGACTGAACAATCAGTCAGTTACCACTAGAGGACGCTGGTTGACCACATTCAGGTGTGCAATCTTGTAATGGGACCAGTCGACTGTCACGGGAATCTACTGGGAAGACAACGGACCATCACTTTGATAAGGGGGCGGAGAAAGCTGGCCAACTTCTAAGTTCTTATATGGCAGGTTTGTTAATTTTGATTCTGTATTCCTGAGTTTGATCTGCTTATTTCATGTATGACTTGCTGAATATGGTTATTTAAAAATAGAATTTTGGTTCAACTTCAAGTTCCAATTTAGTCACGTCGAGTGCCATACCATGCTACACCACCTTTTGCAGTCTTTGCACGACGAAACTTTCTATTGAAACTTTCACGCAACTAGAGTTGGTCGAAACATGGGTGAAACTAAGTTGCAATTGAGTGGGCACCTGTTGCAGGCCGTTATGGCGTTGCACGATGAAACTTTCACGCAACTTTAGTTGGTCGAAACATGGGTGAAACTAAGTTGCAACTGGGTTGCAACTTATTTTCACCGTGTGTTCCACAGGCGTTTAGCGCTCCTGCGGTTTCTCGAAAGGTTGAAATACCTACGGGTGGCCAGTAAAACTCCCCGGTCGACAGAAGGGGGCAGTAAGCGAGAGAGGACACAAACACAAAAGCTGGCCAAGCTTCACTCCAAGTTGTCACTATTGTCCACATGCTCATAATAACTTCTACCAAGAACATAGATTTTAAACTAAGATCAGGGCTCGAGTTATGTGGGAGCCAGTTGGAGCTGAGCTCCCATAAGGATGGGTCTGAGCTCAAATGAAAGCAGAAAAGTCATACATCTGTGGGGGTCGTCAATACAGTGCACCGGTTAAGCTATTATTTATTTATCTCCGCCACTAACGTTAGAGACCCCCACACAACTCAGATTATAACTCGAACCCTGACCAAGATAAAGATATTTTTATATGTTGTATCGCAGTGGCCCTA
>JAVQIZ010129183.1:0-11717 GCA_036023535.2 Galaxias brevipinnis | reverse complement strand
TCACCCCCTCCCTGTCCCACTGTTACCCTGTCTCACCCCCTCCCGGTCCCACTGTTACCCTGTCTCACCCCTCCCCTCCATGTTCCACTGTTACAGCTGTGCTTGTCTGTCTGTCTGTTTATCTGTCTGTGTCTGTCTGTGTGTCTGTCTGTGTGTCTGTCTGTGTTTGTCTGTCTGTGTGTCTGTGTTTGTTTGTCTGTCTGTCTGTCTGTTTATCTGTCTATGTCTGTCTGTGTCTGTCTGTGTCTGTCTGTGTCTGTCTGTGTGTCTGTCTGTGTGTCTGTCTGTGTGTCTGTCTGTGTGTCTGTCTGTGTCTGTCTGTGTTTGTCTGTCTGTGTGTCTGTCTGTGTTTGTCTGTCTGTGTGTCTGTCTGTGTGTGTCTGTCTGTGTGTCTGTCTGTGTTTGTCTGTCTGTGTGTCTGTCTTTGTGTCTGTGTGTCTGTCTGTGTGTCTGTGTTTGTCTGTCTGTGTGTCTGTCTGTGTGTCTGTCTGTGTGTCTGTGTTTGTCTATCTGTGTGTCTGTCTATGTGTCTGTCTGCCCCAGTCTCAGAGCTCCATATGAGCTGCAGAGGGCCAGCTGGAGCGCCTCACAGGAAAGTTTTAGACGGAGCGGCGGATAGAGAGAGACCGAGAAACAAAGTGCTCCGCTGGGACCGAGAGAAACGTTGACTTTTCCATGAGGGCTTAGCGATAGCATGACGGCCAGTCGGAGGAGGGGGGGTGTGAAGAAAGAGAACAGTATAGGAGAGAAAAGGAGAAAACCAGTTAAAAAACATCATGGTTACCTCATCTCTGCGCCATGGTAACACACCCGAAATCCTACCAACAAATAGCCTGGTGTTCACTATGCCTCCCCGACTGAAGACACCAGCACAGCTTTCCAAGAGCAGTGTGGTGAGCGTCTCTGGGATCGTCACCGAGGCAGAGAGGGACGGTTAGAGGACAGGAAACATCTTGGATCGCTGAGTGTTTTTATGGACCTAGTTTACCAAGTTAGGTCCTTAGGTCCCTCGGTTAGGGAGCATTTTATTAAACTCTGGGAGAAGCAGGACAATGCAGACACCCCCCCCCCACACACACACACACACCAACACCCAATTTCCACGCATGGTGAGTCAGAACATGCATCCAGACAGACAGAAGCGTTGCGGCACATTGGATTGCCATACTTTGATTGACATACACACACACACATTAGAATGTCACGTGCACACACACACACACACACACACACACAGACACACAGACACACACACACAGACACACACACACACACACCCCTGCGGGCTGAGCAATGAGGCACACACATGCACACAGACACTGACCTGAGTTGTCAACCCAAACAAACACAGTGTGAGGTGGAATTACTGCACATATGCCTCAGGGAATGGCCATGGCTGTGACGACGACGATGATGATGATGATGATGATGATCGTTGTGGTGTTGACGATTATGGTCATGGTGATTGTTTTTGGTGATTGGTACGATGATGATATTGTCATCAGTGAACAATGCAAAAACAGGTTCTGACTTCTCAACAATAGTTCAATGACCTTCACTCTTTAATCTAAAATGTCGTTTTTTTTCACTGTCTGCATGCAATTGCTGTTGGAAATTAGACCAGTGAGTAATCCATTTTCTGAGATTAGGAAAGATGAAAGATTTACTGTGTCTATTCACCGTAAAAAGTAGAATAAATTTTTTTTCCCCTCCACTGTGCCACCCTTCGCCTTCAAATGCGCGAGAGCTGAACACGGTCACCAAAACTGTACACACTGGTTGGTCGTTTATGAATGTATTAGGCCCATGTCTATCCATAAAATTAGGCCAACATTTAAGGCAAAGTTTTCAGCTTGTGGCAGGCCTCATAGTAATACTTGAGCCAGATGCTTGCGGTAGACAAGAAGACTTCCTCCAATACGCATTATTAAAGCTACAATTTTTTTGGTGTCCTAGACTCAATGTGTAGCCCATAACCTACTGTATGCATTATATATATATATATATATATATAGAGAGAGAGAGAGAGAGAGAGGAAGAGAGAGAGAGAGAGAGAGAGAGAGAGAGAGATTGACATATATACCTATATATTAATATATATTAATATCATTAGCAACAATTGGACATTCAAATAGGATGCGTGGGTCCTTTTTTCATGCTGATTTTACCTGATTAAATACATGTAGATCGAGGGAGCACATAGGCCTCTACAACGCTTCAGGAGAAAGGGGGGAGGGGGGGGGGGGGGGTTGGTTTCGTGAGCGAAACGCCCATCATTCAAAATGCCGACCAATGAGACAGAGAGCCAACCTGAAACTGTACCCGCGCTGACACGGTGGGGGAGCTTGGCCGTGCCAGCGCTTACTAAGTCTGTGACTGTAGACTGATACGCAACCTTCGTCCGCTCCTCTAGGCCCGTCCGCATTGGCTATAAGGTCGATTTCAGGCAACACAGACATTTTACTTCGGCTACAACCAAGTTGTTTTGTGAATTTGTTTACCACGACCACGGTATAGACAACACTGGAGCAACCACTGGAGTGAGCGCTGATTTCAGTCCTTCTGCCGCGACAACTCGGAGACACCGAGGACACGGATCTCAACTTGGGAGAGTGAGCAGCGACAAGAAAGGCGTCTCTGACACTGCACTGATTCTTTGGATTAAATTATCTCTTTTGCTATCGTAATTTGCCAGATCGGTTTTTCTAGATTGTACTATGAGTTATTTTTAAGGATTCGTCCTGCCTTAGTTGCTGAGAACTGTTGTGCGCCCAGAAAAAGCCAACTACAACAAAACAGAGCAGAGAAATTTTCTCAAACTATAGCAAATACATATTTCACATCCATTTAAAGGTAAAAAGAAATACTCATATTTTTGGCATTCTATTTTTGCAGCCTGCATGGTTTAAATAACGGTCTCAATGCTATTATAAGACCGGAGTTCAAAATAAAATAGAATTGTATATTTTAAAAGACTCAGTAGCGGAATTTAAACATTTTTTCAAGTCCTTTTTTTTTTTTTTTTTTTACTTTTCCAAGAGTTGTCTGATGTTGGTAGCTAAAACAACTGTCCGCACTCACATCTTTAAATCCATCCTATCCAGAAAATATTGGACTGTCGAGGATACAAAATAATCTCAGATGAAAGACCTTCAGATGTGACCATCATTTTATACCCCGTTTGAAGATTTCCCCTCGCATCAGAACCCGCATCCAGCGGCAGATCGAGAGCAATGCCGCAGGTGGAAATGATTGTGTTCCTGTCCCTCCTCGTGTGGATGTGTGTGAACGGCCAAGATCCAGCCTCCAAGGTGGTGTCGGATCGCTACGCGGTGTTCTGGAACCGAACCAACCCCAGGTGAGCGAGCAGGCTTGTAAACAGCAAGGTGCTAAGTGTCTATTGCGGTCACTTCACTTCATCCGTTATCAACTTCCCTTTTGACATTGGTGCGCGGTTGATCCTTTGAACTAGAAACTCTAACGGTATCTGTGTGAAGCCATACTATAACCCACTTCATATGCGCTGGTCTCGTATGGTAATTTTAATTGATTAAACATTAGCCTACTGCGCAATTTAATTTATATCCAAACGAGGATCTCTTTAAATCACACTTTATTTGACGACATGGCTATTATTAATAATTAGGCCCAATGTATGTAAATTACTTTACTGTGCGCGTATGTCCACAGATTAATAAGGAGTAAAGATTACCTTTATGTTGTTATCTTTTTCTGCTCTATTAATGCACTTTTTGAAATACACTGCACCAATCGGCAATAGCCAAGTAGCCTGAGTTAGATATTAATGTGTATTATTTGCGTTTAGGCTTATGCTGAAATTACCCGTGTTTGCCCTGTAGTCTGATCTTTGAGCGAGGTTGTGATGAAGATAATTTGGCACGCTGTTGATCGCTAGACACAAATAATATTGTGGAATGATTGTTTTCCAAAAAGTGCCAATAAAGAGCGATTTTAAATGTTCAGCTGAGGGTTGCCACCTACTGTTTATGTTTTACTCTTAATTCTGAAGTTATTTCACTAATCGGTGACGACAGGGGAGAGAAATGTCCTCAATTACTCCCCGAATTACTCACTAAATTCCAGCGGGTCATAGCTTATTTCACCCTGAGTTTATAGCAGTTAAACTGTTTGCTCTCTCACAGTCTTTGATTGTTTGGCCTCCTCCCCTTGTGACCCATTTATTCACTGGAAATGACTCCCGCTCCAGCAAATAAATAGTCTTAACACTCTTCCTGAATGCATATCAGAAGAGTTGCTCATTAAGCTGGTTTTACCAGATGTGTTGGTCATATAGAGTTTCATTACGAGCAGAAAGTAAAATAGGCCAACATATTTGCTTAGGGATCGGAAACAGGTCTTGTAGTTTGCATGGAGATCTCACGCCTGTTGCCGTTATTTCTTCTTGCTAGCTTGCCTTGAGGGAAAGTCAATTCAATGAGCCTGTTCAGGTCAAGGAAACCATATCATATAAAGTTACAAAAAACAGTGCTATGCATGGCTGGTTTTAGGTTTCTTGCCAGGCTGTCGTATTTCCGATAGCCGGCCAGTAAGGTTAGGGTTAGGGAACATCACCCTGTTGTAGCAGCCCAGTAAGGTTAGGGTCAGGGTATATACCTCTGATAGCAGGCCAGTAAGGTTAGGGTTAGGGAATATACCTCTGATAGCAGGCCAGTAAGGTTAGGGTCAGGGTATATACCTCTGATAGCAGGCCAGTAAGGTTAGGATTATGGAATATCACTCTGATGGCATCCTAGTAAGGTTAGGGTTAGGGAATCTCACCCTGATAGCAGCTCAGTGGAACCCTCCACAAACTGTTTCAGGTCTCTCTCCTCGGTTGCCATGCCGCCATCCCAGAGTCCCGCCTCATGCTGGGGGCAGACAATAAGGACATAACAGCAGTGGCCCGCGCCCAGCATGGTGCACGCACACACACACACACACACACACACACACACACACACACACACACACACAGAGACCCCTGTGTCAGGGTTAAAACGGGGCCAGCAGCCTTGCCTCTGGGGCCGGGTGAAGGCCCTGGGACTGCACCCCTGCCTGGGCATTGTCCCGGCCGAATGGAGGCTCCTCAGCCAGATAAATGAGTAACTCTCTAAACGACTGTCTCTCGCCGAGCCCGCTGTAGCAGCAGTGTCAGACACCCAGGGGACACAGAGCCTCGCTGTGGATCTCATTAGACCCCCGGGACCCCTGGTGCCTGCTGGGTAATGTAACCGTAACCCAGCGCTCCGGCTCCCGATCCCCCGCTGTGGGACAGTGGCCTAACTTCCAGATGAGCGTTTATTTAGATTTTTTTTCTCGTCCTCTTCTGCGTTTTAGACGAAGGGAGGAGAAGGCGGCCTCTCTCTCAGACAGCCATTCATAAAGTGTCCCCCCCTCCCGCCCCCCCCTCCCCAATGGGGCCTTTGGAATCGAAACAGGAAGTGAGTCATGAAAAATGGAAAGCGAAGACCTTTCCGCATGTTTTACTGTAAGACGTGGTGCAGGCTGAATGAACACAGCCCCGTTATGTACGTACTCTCTCACACACAGAGGGACCTGTGTCTCAGGGCTGTGGATGTGTTGAAAATAGTATTCACCTGAAGCCCTGGAGCCTGTGATCACTGAGCTCCCCTCTGATAAAACATCACATAATTTAGAGCCTGTGATCACTGATGGCCTACTCTGATAAAACATCACATTATTAAGAGCCCGTGATCACTGAGCTCCCCTGTGATAAAACATCACATCATTACCAGAGGCTGTGATCACTGAGCCTTACTCTTATGAAATATCCCATCAGTTAGAACACATGATCACTGAGCCCTATTCTGATAAAACATCACATCATTACCAGAGCGAGGAGCTGCTGTCATCATAAGTTCTGGTGATTTATGAGACTCAGATTAAGTGATTATGAGACTCAGATTATATCTGTAACCATCCAGACTCAATGAACTGACTCCAGGGTTGATACCTTCACAATGATAGTGTTGTTTCACTTTGAGTTACATTATTTTCTCTTTAGATATACATTAGTCAAATTTAATTAGTCAAATAAATTAGCCGCTTACATTTCTGAAATGATATGTTTGAGGAGGACGGACGTGGAGGGCCATTACATTAGCTAGCTGTGTCTTAATGTGTGTAAACGTTTGATGAATGAGTTGTACTGCTCTTCTCCCGTGTCACTGTGACATCATTAGTCAAGGAAGTAGTGCCGTGAATGTGTGGTGGTAACCAGGAGACCATTAGAATAGAATTAGAATTAGAATATCACCATTAGAATATCACACTGCTCAGCCTTAACCAAGAGATCATTACAATACCCCCCCACCCTCCCAGTCTTAACCAGAAGACCAATAGAATATCCCCTCCCCTCAGTCTTAACCAGAAGCCAGAATATCACCCCCTCCCCCAGCCTTAACTAGGAAACCATTACAATATATCCCTGCATTAGCTGTAATCAGGAGACCATCAGACCATATCCCTCCATTAGCTGTAACCAGGAGACCATCAGACTATATCCCTCCATTAGCTATAACCAGGAGACCATCAGACCATCTCCCTCCATTAGCTGTAAAAAGGAGACCATCAGACCATATCCCTCCATTAGCTGTAAAAAGAAGACCATCAGACCATCTCCCTCCATTAGCTATAACCAGGAAACCAATATAATATCACTCTGCTCAGTTTAACCAGGAGACCATCAAACTATGTCCCTCCATTAGCTGTAACAAGGAGACCATCAGACTATATCCCTCCATTAGCTGTAACCAGGAGACCATCAGATTATATCCCTCCATTAGCTGTAACCAGGAGACCATCAGACTATATCCCTCCCTCAGTCTTAACCAGGAGACCATCAGACTATATCCCTCCATTAGCTGTAACCAGGAGACCATCAGAAAATCCCTGCACTCAGCCTCTCTCTTTAGCGCCCTCATTAAAGCCACCTGGACCCGGTCCCATCGCCGTGGCGAAGGTGTTTATTTGTTGCTGATAGGCGGGATCAGCCCTGCCCTGTCCCTAATCTGCCCCGCTGTTTGTGTCTTCGAAGTCACGGAAACCGATACCCCTCTTCATCAAAGAGCCATGGTTGGGGTGGGAGTGAGGAGCTGACAGCTGTGTCGAGGGGATTCCAGTGTTTCCACCCCAGCAGTGTCCCCCCAGGCCTGGGCTTAAGCTGTGATAATGCTCCCCTAAAGCTTCCCCCAACAGATGTGACATATTTTTTCTCTCTGCTCAGACAGTTTGATGCCTTGCTGCCCTCTTGCAGCCCACTGTTTTAGTAACTATGGTAACTATCTTTGAAAGAATCCAAACTTAACCGCATGCTATGTTTTTAAATGGCAATCGGAGGGAGTTTTTTTTTTTTTTTCTTGTGTTTTTCCTTTTTTTACGGTTTAGTTATGTTTCTGTGCTCGGTAATGTGAGGACCCTGAGGACTGGCTGGCTGGCTGGCTGGCTGGCTGGCTTGCCGGCTGTTGACACATGACGGGTCTTAGTAGAACAGAGTGCCATCCTGTGTTTATCTTCTCCCTACCCAGCCTGCTTCTTAATCTCCACTCCAGCAACAATGCAGCGTGTTAGAGTCTGTGGCAGCTTGAACAATACGGCGCGTTAGACTCAATGGCCGGGCGATGTTGTGATAATTTCTTAGAGGCTTTGTGGGTCGCTTGGTGGCCATTGTTCGGGGTGTTTGCCCTGGCTTCCCTCCTCCGCCTCTCCCCGGCCCCCTGCCGCTCTGTTCCGCTCGGATTAAAACACGGACACACAAAAAAAAAAGCGGTCTGGTCCAAATATGGACTGGGTCTTGGAACCCCAGCCTTCTCCCAGCCTTCTCCCAGCCTTCTCCCAGCCTTCTCAGCAGCCCAGACCCAGCCCAGCTCAAAGGCCGCCATTGTTCCCCGTTCAGAGCCTGTAGGATGGAGCTCTGACATACTGACACATAGGAGGAGGAGCTGGAGGAGGAGCAGGGAGGAGAGGGCCCTGGCTTAGAGAGGGAATGGAGTATCCTTAGGAGGAGCGGGGGGGGGCTTCTGTGGGAGACAGGAGGGGGAAGGAAAACTTCCGGAGCGACGATGACCAAACTCTGTGTGCTCAGCCCAGCCCGTGGAGGTGCAGGTCTCCTCACGGTGGAGAGGAGGTGCAGGTCTCCTCACGGTGGAGAGGAGGTGCAGGTCTCCTCACGGTGGAGAGGAGGTGCAGGTCTCTTCACGGTGGAGAGGAGGTGCAGGTCTCTTCAGGGTGTAGAGGAGGTGCATGTCTCCTCATGGTGGAGAGGAGGTGCGTGTCTCCTCAGGGTGTAGAGGAGGAGCTGGTTTCTTCAGTGTAGAGGAGATGCAGGTCTCCTCAGGGTGTAGAGAAGGTACAGGTCTCCTCAGAGTGTAGAGGAGGTGTATTTCTCCTTATGGTGCAGAGGAGGTATAGGTCTCCTCACAGTGTAGAGGATGTACAGTTCTCCTCATGGTGCAGAGGAGGTGCAGGTCTCCTCTCAGGGTGTAGAGGAGGTGCAGGTCTCCTCATGGTGCAGAGGAGGTGCAGGTCTCCTCATGGCGTAGAGGAGGTTGCGGGGGAGGCGCAGCTCTACTGTGGCCTCCTTTACAAGGAGAATGGCTTGTGCTGTGACCCTGTTTGGAGAAGGAGGTGCGTTAGACCTTGTACTCAAATTTACAAGAAGCCCTTCAGGCTGTGAACTGGCAGGAAGCGGGGAGAATTTGAAGTGTCTCTCTGCTTTGGTAGTTATATTAACAGTTCTTACAATATTGGTCTCTCTGCTCTGGTAGTTACATTAGCAGTTCTTACAATATTAGTCTCTCTGCTTTGGAAGTTACATTAACAGTTCTTACAATATTAGTCTCTCTGCTTTGGAAGTTACATTTGCAGTTCTTACAAAATTAGTGTCTCTCAGGTTTGGTTGTCACGTTAGCAGTTCTTACAATTAGTGTCAATGATATTTTAGCAGTTCTTATAATTTTAGTGTCTGTCTGCTTTGAAGGGTCTGCCTCGGTAGTTACTGCATATTAGTGAGTCTCACCCTCCAGTGGTACTCAGCCTAGTTCTGAGCAAATTGTTATGATTTTTCAAGTGGGTTTTTAATGTTTCCAAAAGTCCCTCCTAGACTAAATTTGGTTTATTCTGCAATTAAGTCAATGAGAACGATTACTGGGGAAACATAACGCTATCAGTCCTAAGGCTGATTGTCGAGTAGAGCCTGAACAAAAGCATTCTTACATTGTTTCCTAATTCAAACGGTGGGATCATAAAAAAAAACCTATGGAAAAGCATCACTGAAATGCCACAGGTCGAACTCAGTATACTCGCTAAAGGGTTTATAGTAATAACAACAATCATTCCTGTGCTTTGATGGGATTGAATGTTAATATCCTTTTTTTTTGTCAACTCTTTTGCCTTGGTGAATAGCCGGGGTCACCGTTACCGCTGGGCTTCTCCCCTTTAGAAATGCGCAGCAGTCAGAGGATTAGAGGGTCTCCTTAGGTCTAAGCTCACAGTCTCACTTCACCGCACAGAGGTTCACTTTTCCGCTATTCCTTAAAGGTTTTAATCCCCACAGGGCTCTCTCTGTGTGTGTGTGTGTGTGTGTGTGTGTGTGTGTGTGTGTGTGTGTGTGTGTATTGTGTGTGTGTGTGTTTGCTGTGTGAATGCGAATGGTGGTAAAATGGCATCCCCCCGTGTCTATGTGGCCTTGGGGAGGGTATTAGCGGAGAGGCTCCAAGGGGCTGAAGAGGTCAGCCTTTCCTTTGTGTGGAGAGACAACACACTTCCTGTGGGACCCTTCACCTCCTCTGTGTTCCCCCCTTTTTAGAGGCTGGCCAGGACAGGCCATTCACTTTAATCAGCACACCCCCTAATGAGGGCCGTAATGCTGCTAGACTCACCCTCTGAAAGCTTCTAAAGAGCCCTGAGCCTCACACACACACACACACACACACACACACACACATACACACATACACACACACACACACACACACACATACATACACACAAACACACGCACACACGCACACACGCACACATACACACACATACACGCACACACACATGCACACACACACACATACACACACACGCACACGCACACACACATACACACACACACACACACATACATACACACAAACACATACATGCACACTTTGCAAGCGGCCGTCTGGGCTGTATGGTACTGTGGTACACCGGTACACTAGTACCAGCTCCACAGGACACACGGTCCAACCAGAACCTGCACTGTGGGTTTAGAGATAAGGAAATGTGTGGACTCCAGCTACTGAGAAACACATGGTTCATTAGAGCACAGGGTTATTGTTGGGGGGGTACAGTTCCCTGTGCTGTACCCCACTCCCTTCACAATGCCTGTGCTCCAGCCATTATTGTTGTCTGAGGAAAGATGTTTGCAGTGGCCGCCAAAATGGGTAGACTTTATTCAGCAGTACCAACGAAGAGAGAGAGAGAGAGAGAGAAGCAAGACATTTCAAATTATAAGTCCAGTATTTCGGGGTTTTTTTGTATGTGATTCCAGAGTGCACGGCCAATTCTTCAAGTTATGTTTTTGAGAGTATATTAAACTGTAAATGTAATTTATTCAAAAACATTTCTTGTTTTTTTTAATATATGTTATTTCAATATGTAGATTTTGATTTACTGTTTTTATCAAATTAACATATAAGTGGCCTTCTATAAGTTGCCATGGCTGAAACTTCCGCGGTTCAGCTGCTGTAAATATAACTTTGCACAAAGCAAACATTTGCTTCTGTAAACATAACGTTGTACAAACAAAACGTTTTCCCAAGTAGCTTTAGGAGATTAAGAAACTCTGTGATTACAGTCCAAGTGACAGCTTATTAACAAACTCAGTCAGTGCAGTATCCCTCGGTATTCTTGACTTTTCACCAAAGAGGCACTTATGGCTTTGATAAAGTGATATTTCTCTCGGATTAACACCAAAAACTAGGTCCCTTTAGTGTGAAGAGCAGGTTGTTATTAAATGTGGTTACAGACTCCGAGCGTGGCCTCCCGCTTGGTTTTGGGGGGGGGGGTCGAGAGAGAGAGACACGCTCTGAGATTTGGGACTCATGGAATATTAAAAAGCTGTTTGCGATCTCACACTGGAGCCTGGACAGCAAAACCTTCACACGCAACTGGAAGAAATCCAGGTCAAGACCGCCCTGACTGGAACACTAGGGTCGAAGTTTTTTTTTCTCCACTCCTCTCATTCAAAATGGTTTCCTCACGCCATGTGTTAGTACATCATGTACATCGTATTGTTCGTGTTTTATCATAACTACAGCTTATAAAGAAGTTTAGTGCTGCTGAGTAATCTGCAAACGCCGTCTTTGTTTAGTTTTCATGCTAGGTTCTCTGCTCTTTGAATCGCCGCAAGGCGCAGCAAGGGAGAAAAAAAGGCCGCCATTTCCAAATTGACGCCATTTTGTTCGAAGATGTTAAAGTAGGTTAAGAATCCTGGGACCCGTTAAAACAGTTGTTTCAGAATTCAAAATGACGATGCACACTGTCTGAAAATAATTAATTCCGTTTCTTTGATAACACCTTTTAGTCAGAAAAAACATTTAGAATGTTTATTTTTCAGCAAAACTGGGGATTTAAGTGTAAGGGGGTTGCACTAGTGAGGGTACCCGGGCGAAATAAGAGAGAGAGAGAGAGAGAGAGGGGGG
>JAVQIZ010129146.1:0-13574 GCA_036023535.2 Galaxias brevipinnis | reverse complement strand
ACTGGTAGGAGACCCCGGGGTAGACCCAGAACACGCTGGCGAGATTATATATCTCGTCTCGCCTGGGAACGCCTCGGGATCCTCCAGGAGGATCTGGAAAGCGTTGCTGGGGATAGGGACGGATGGAATTCCCTGCTGACCCTGCTGCCACCGCAACCCGGCCCCGGATAAGCGGCGGAAAATGGATGGATGGATGGATTCTGGACACCATTGGGAGTGTTGGTCCTTGTTCAGATTGGTTTAGCTAAAACCCACAATTCCCACAGAAAGTCCACTGGTGGTAGACAAGGGCATGTTTGCTGCTTACATATTGCATCAGCGAAATGTAATTTCTAAATGAATCCATTGGATTGCATTATATGTGAAACCTAATCTGATTTCTTTGGTAAGGTACATTTTGGGCCATTCATTTGGGTTCATATCACTGCTCCTTTATTCTCTAATTTAGAAAACACATTCTATACTACATAATGTACAGTAAAACCTTTGATAATGCAGTTGCCAAACAATTAAACATACTTAAAACAACTAAGTTTGTTAATGCTCTAATGGCATTTTAATCCCCTAGATATTCTTATTTGTATTTTTTCCCTCAAGTTTTCTTGCAATGTCATTTTTAATCCCTAAAATTGCATAATTCAGATTAGTTGTAGCATATTACTGTACAGTACTGGTCTTATTCCTTCTCCCTAGGACAATTTTGACTTCTTGTGTCTGCGTAGCATTACTTTCAAGACATGCTTGTTGTCAGATAACAACTGGTTCACCCCATTCATTGCAGAATACTTAATGAATTGTGACTTTTTAATTGAGAATTTTATTTGTTATTTGTTTTCTATGAACGTCTTGTCAGTAACTGTAATTTAATTTGTAATAATTCCTCCTTTCACATGGTGTGTCACAGATGGAGGCTAGATGACGACACAGATACAAACAATGGGACAGCTTCAAATGAGGTATCAAACATATCTGTTATCAAAATAAATACACAAATATAATTTGATTAAATTATTAAAGTAACACTGCTGTTTTGTAATACCCATTTTACAATCCTACCTCTAAATCTGCTAAACTTGCAGTGAAGTCTTTGCCAGATACCTGTTGTCCCCTGAAGTCTGTGAGCTGAGTCTTACTGTACTTTCCCCTTGGACGCCTGGCTTTCAATGATGTAAACAAGCAGTATAACAGTATAATAGGACATATTCCAATAAGCTCAATTACACCCTATGACTAGCTCAGTTCAAACAGCAACTGAACAAGCTCACTATTGTAAGATCAAACCTGACCTACTTGTGTCATGGCACCGAGGATGCTGGACACATGTGTTGCACAGATAGGAAAGGGAAGCTGATGCCAATCTACCCTCTGCTGCATATGCTCATTCATTTTAAGGTTTTCAATGAGAGGTAATCACAAAGCAATTTGCAGAGATTTACAAATATACACATTGTGTGGCAAAAAAGGTCAAGGTTACCTTTGAAGAGGTTTAAAGGGTTGATTTGACTTTAGTTGACTTTGCCTGCGTAAAAAACATAAATGGACCACTATTGTTTAGCATGAATAACGCTCAAACTATGTAGTGCAGCTTATTGTTTAAAACCTTTAAAAATGCTTCCAAAAGTCTTTGTGACTTTTAATCTTTGTGATAGGGTGAGATAAATAATATGTCTATGTCCTCTTCCAAAAAATTTGTTGCTCATTCTTTTTAGAAATAGGACACAAGAACGCTTATTTATTACAAAACTTTTCATGATACTATCTTTAGAGTACAGCACATGACAACTGATCTGTTCAACCACCTGAGCTGCTGAATCTGCTCACTCAGTAATTGGAATGCTAACTTCTTGTGTTTTAGGGCCCTCGCCTGGTCAAAATGAAGGATCACACAAATGTTTCCATATCCTTGTGCACTTAAAAGAAAGAAGCCCAGTAAGCAGCAGCTCAAGAGCACCTTTCCCATAGAGGGCCAGGCTAATTAGACATTGTGGCACCCCTAGTAAATGCCAATGGTGAGATTGAACATCAGCATCAGGCCATGATGCAGATCATAGTAAATGCAACCCCTCTAAGAAAAGGAAAGGGGAGGACTTTCATGAGATATGTATATGCAGCTATAGTTCGCCCCCTAGCTGCAGGCCAGGTATCTACTGTGTTCTTGCATCAAGTAAGATGGTCAGCGTGGTCAACGTTGCGTTTAACCTGAGGCTCATGGTAATGGCCAAGTAGTGATGAAAAAACTAAAACAACTTTGCATACCTAGCGTTTGCCTATGGTCTGCGTTGTTTACTAATTTTATTTCTAGGGGATCGACTGACTGAGACTGCTAACCCTTTGCAGCAGTGCCCTGTTTAGAAAGCAGGACATGAAAAAAACAATATACATTTAGCCTATATATAATAATACATATTTGTTATCCAATACACAATTTACAGTTGGTCCCATACAAACACAGTCTGTCCTCTACAGAGGGGCTTAGCACACAATGAATATTGCGTGTTACACAATGTTATTGCTGACGGAGTCCCCTTTGGGTTTTGGGCTGCTCCAGATAGGCCTATTGGCGGCAGGCAAAGGCAGTGAAGAAGCAGAAGATGAAGGTGTCGCTCCAGGCCAGCTATCCTAGCTTCAGTGGCGGTATACCAACTATTTGTTAGTCTATCAAACACAAACGATAGCCGTACCTCTACCCCGGTTTTACATATTTGGCCTGTATTTGAAAAGGTTAGCTATCATTGGACAACCCAACATTTTGCTAAATTACATTTAGTTTGACTGGATAACAATACACACATGCACAGGCATATAAGGTTTTGACAAAATTGGCACAAATGTGAGCCAATTTAAAATTTTTGGAACAATTTGGTAATTTCATATTGCTGTACAGTGCTCAGCTGAAGCAGCAGGTTTGGGTCATCTTGTATAACTACTGATGGTATCTCTTTTTTATTAAATCTCATTACTCGTTTTCCAGATAGCTTGGCTGTCACAGGAGAAGAAAACATATATGCTTAAAACACTATTCTTGCTAAAGAACACATTCCAATGTCTTCTAATTTTTATTGAGGATTTTGATTTCATTTAATTTGTAAACATTCCTGCTGTTTGTTTTTTCTAACCATATATTTGTGTTCTTTGCACTGGTATTACAGAGACTGTTACTGGTAAAAAAAAACGACGATTAAGAAGAATTGATGAGCTGTTCTCTTATTTTGGTAGTCTATAAACGAATTATGCGTTCAAAGGGGTTTACGTAAAAATGTATGGTAGAGCTGCGGTCTGAAAAGCAATCTAGATATGTAGTCATCAGTGACATAGATTATGGCCACTACGTTTTATGATGGGGTCAAGAAACCTGAAAATAAATTAAGATAACTCAAAGTATTACTCTGCATTTGCCACAAATTCATGTTTTTCTCTTTGATCATGCATATATTGCCAACATTTGTTTAATTAAATCAATATTTTGAAGGATTTATGTATCTTTTGCTGCTGTTTTGCATACCCCTTTCCCCACTTGATTAAATGGATTATTTTATTTTTATGTAGGTCTACTAGGTTTAATGTGTATGGGAAATCTGAACAATAAAACTGATTTAGTTGCAGTTTGAAATGCGGAGTAATCTCACCACATTTCAGACTTCCTTTCTAAAGATAGGCCTACTGTATAATTACTGTGACACTGACACAAAAATAGGTATGCCTGGATAACTAAAATTAAGGTATAGCCTACTATTATAGGTTGCAGGTGTACTAGGCTATTATGATAAATCTATTTTATTTTAAACATATTATGGTTGTTCACAATTGCAATTAATCATTCATGAGTTTTAAATGTGCATAATTTAAATTGTTGAATGTTTTTTGATCTGATTGCTGACGCTGATATGGACGCTTGGACTGTAGGCTATTATTTTTTTCTCTTGATGACTATGGAGCTAGTTGGACTTGAGCTTCCTTCATTCAGCCTGAAAGGGAAGCGCCGCTTTAGAATGGCGTTGCCAGGGAAACCCGTTTAGTTGCTGCAGTGCGTTTGCGTGGTGTGCGTGTGCGTGGTTTGTGTTAAAAAATACTGTGTCGAAGAAGAACAATTTTCAAGACAGCTACAGCTGAAATTAACGCGTTTTCCATTATTGGCTAATTCACCAGCAGGCTACCTCGACCAACATTATGAACGCGGACAGTTAAGGTTTCATATTCTTGTCAATGGACGTGTACCTTTTACTGAGTGCTAATCTTTGCCGAGGATAACCAACTCTTTAACGACGTAAACGTTAGCTAGCTAACGATAACAGCCTGGCAACCCTTCTTGTCAAGGCAAGCTAACTGGAGATGACTGGCATGACACTGCCTACAACTTCGGACTTTGCATGTTAAATGCAATTTGACCTGTAGCAGCGCACCCCCCCACCCAAACTCAAAAATTACTATTATTATCAACAAAGACTGAGCAAATTATGTTACTTAGCTAACGCTAAAATAACAGGTCAGAACTGAATATGTATATTTTCATTTTTTTTCAAGTAGCTTGCTGATGTCTGAATTATGTAAAGAAATTGCCAGAAATGATTGCCACTCATGTCAATAATGCAGTCACTTTTGATACCAAAATCTCGATCCGCTTAATGCACGTGACTGCTACTCAAAAACATGTTTCTCTGATGATTTGTAGCTAACGCTTATAACTATTAGATCAGTTAACTTGTAGCATTTGAGACTGCAGCATCTCAATAACGCTACCTCAGCTAATGTTACTAGTTAACGGTGATGCGACTGTGACTTATCCAGGTTGTTACACTGTAGCTAACGTTATATTAATAAGCGTCTCGTGGGTGGAACAAGCATTCCCCGAATTATAAAATTCATTCATTCACAGTGTGGACCGATGGCTGGAACTGGGCTTTAACTTATGCGACAGCATTTTCATTAAGGACACCGATGTTCGTCGGCAAAATGACTTTAAACCAGTCCAGTCTATTTGGACAGATTGACGATCTTCAAGACTTGTCGTTCATCGAAAGACCTATACGCCGGAGTCTGAAGGTATTGCCATCAGTTGGTTTGTTCCCTCATTTGTCTTACATAATTTGAACAATTGCATATCAACACATCTATACTCATTTCATAGAGCATGTGCGAAAGTATGATATTAAAGTCGCTCTAGATGTATTGCTATATTTATTTAGGTATTACACTGCATAAGTATGCCAATAAAGCGTCTGCTTTAGTTGTTTAGACGATGGGTCATTATAATAAATATACCGACATACCTAAAGCCCCCTAAATTTTCATCTTTATTGGCAGATACCCAAAATAGTGAATAACGTTACTTCATTTATTTTACCTGTCATTTCACATGCAGACGTACCAAGGTCTGACATTGCAACTCCGCCATTAAACTGCACTGAAATGGTCTATTGTTTATGTACATATACTGTTAACTGTTTAGGATTTTTTTATAGCCCCTTTGACTGATAGGCCACAGCCGTTACTTAGTAGTCGCAGCATCAGACGACTGTGTAACGGGGTTACCCACACGTTTTTACATTTCAGCGTGACGCAGTTTCTGTCAGCTTTCTGCATCATTCTCTTTCTCTCTCTCTCTCTCTCCCTCTCTCTCTCTCTCTCTCTCTATTGAATAGGAAGAGTTGGATCATGTAGTATATGACAGGAGATATGTATATAATCGTTTTTTGTATGTATGGCACAAATAAGGCTATCACTGAAGGGGGTTGGAGTTTGCAATTTTTTTGTGTTGAGGAGGAACCATTGCGTGGTATTTTGGATAATGAGAGAACCCTCCACGTAAGACACTACGCACACCCACTTTTCCCTGGCTCCCACTTAATTCTCCCACGCTCAAAAGGGAGGGGGAAGAAATGCAGGCAGGCAGTCAGTCAGTCGTGTTTCACTGCAACCCCCTCACTTATTCGGCTGAGTCATTTCATAGTTGTATTGAATTTTGTCCAGTCCCCAGCTCACCTCTATCTACACTCAGTCCTCTTCTAACTCACCTAATTGCCCTCACCCCAGTTTAGGTGGGTGTAGTTTTGATATTGTAAGCTGTTTGCCGAATTAGGGCTGTGTTTTTGCTTGCAAAAGTAGCCAGCAGCCGCAAAGTAAACTTAGTTTTCCTTGTTAATTTCCCAACAAATCTTTCATTTCCTCCTTTTTAGACTGCTGAAGAAATTGACAAACTCACAGTGGATGAAGATTTAAATGACATAGAGAGGGGTGTCTACCTCCTCAGGTAGGTGCAAAACTCTTTTACTGATTTAAAGTCAATGAACCCTGAATGTTTCAATGGACTTACTCCAATTTAGCATATCTGCATTTGACATTTGGCAAGCAGTTGACTTTTTTTTTTGTCTGTTTTGAGTAGTTTGATGGTGTATACATGTTAAGTTTTATTTGTTCCAAAGGTAAATATTATTGTAATAAAATAAGATGCTAAACAGGCACTAAAGTAAAGTATCTGTGTTTTGGCTGCATTGAATAATACATTTAGCACGGCAACCCGATGCCAAAAGATAGATAAAGAAAACCATAACTTTAAGAAAATGCAACTTGCGTTTATTCGGGTATTTGAATAGAGGGGGGTGGGGCGACTCAGATTCAGTCATTTTTAATGAGGCAGAAGGAGATTTTAGGATTATAGTAACACAATGTTACCATGCCGTCCTGCTTTGTAGTCTGACACATACTGATTGAGAGCATATTCGTTGCCTGTTGCCTCTACTGGCATTGAATGGTATTAGCGATACTAAGGCCAGACTTGGATCGGCAGACTAGTGAAAGGTGCTGTTGACCTTCTCTCTCGCCCGCTTCTCCCTCGCCCTCTTCTCCCGTTCACCTTTAAACCGTGCCTGCTAGGGTTGGGCAATTGGACGAATAAATCGACTATTGGCGATTGGCTGAGTCTATCGCAGGTTGTTTTTTTTACGGCGATTTTTTGGGACAATTCTTGTCATTTTGTTTTGCTAATTTAATGGTCTGCCTCCTCGAGAATTCAACTCAGTAAATAGTTAACATGTAAAGCGCAATTCAAAGGCTGCACGAATAGGAACTGACAGTTGGAGTTGGGTCATATTATGCACGTTTTTGTTTGTCTTCCCAGTCGGACAAAAGGGCATCAGTGACTAAATGACAAGGAGGCTGCTGCTCTGGGTGTTAGCATAGTATGCTCAGCAGGGTGGTGTATTCGCAAATGCTTGTACAAATTGGTAGTGTTACTATTTCTGCCTGCACTATATGTTTGCAAAGACGGCAAATTGCTTCGTTAAGGTAGCTTTTCGGTTACATCCGGTTTAAAACCAAAATAGTCCCCATTAAGGGATTTTATATAATTTTTCGCAACAAGCTCTTCCATGATTGCATTTGCTAAAAACAGCATACAGGAGTGGGGAATCCTCTGCCCCTTCGCATGCTGTGCGAATATTGTGGCAATCGCTGATTGTTGGGCAGGTGGTGGACAATTGGAAAATTTTAACATGTCGCCCAACCCTAGTGCCTGCCTGCCTGCCTGAGTACCTAGGGAAAAACACAAGGTCCATGGTCCTTTCTCTCATACTGTATGTTGCTTACAAAACCAGGTTAATTGGACAAACTTCGGGTATGACTGCAAGCACTCAATCGAGTGTAGACTTATTACTTTCTTATATGGATACAAGGTAAGGCTAACTTGTACATCGATACAAATGTTGTGTTTGCCTCTAGTCAGCCTTAAGAGACCAGCCTGATCTCACAAGCAACGTTTTAAACTAATGGTACCGCTGAAGTGTAAGTCGGGTTTACCATGGACCTTTTGCAAGATCGCATAACATATTGACATCGGCAAAAGCAAAGTTTCTAAATCTCATCTATAACCTTTATACTGCTCCAATTTGGTTTGGTAGTTATCAAATCTTTTTTTTTTTTTTTTACTTTTATAACTGTATTAAGACGGAAAAATGCTAATCTAAAACTGCTGAAGTCTGCCTTTTAGCTATTTTAGGCTGAAGCCTTTGTTTCCTGTAGTCGTGCTAGATATACCTGCTTTGTGAAACCCTAAATCCTAGGCTTATGCCAAATTGTAAACAATTAATTCCGGTAAACTAATTCAACCATGTACTTGAAAAGGGTTCCGGTAGAACTGGAAACCTGTCCAGATCCTTTCTGACTCCCATCAGGAAGCTATATTAACAAACTTTAGTTGGTAACTGGTAGAGAATAAAGGTTAACTACCTGTTACCACCATACAGTAACTGTCTAGCCTCACTCAGCCTAATCAAATTCATTTTCCTAGGATCTGTGTGGTTCTTTACATCTAGACTACCAAGCCCCCACTATAGTGTCTATTTAGTAGGTAAAGGGTAAATATCAGACCAGATCATTATCTGTGTAACCACAGCCCTACACTAACTGCTTCACAGTGCCTTCAATAAACCAAACGGACAGGGGCGCAAGACTACCCACAACTGCAGATAATTCATTAACATCAACCAATCACACCTGGTTAAACATGCATTTCCATTGCGGTCTCAATGTCCTATTGTTATTAGTTAGTCTGACCATTTGTTTTTCTAAAAATAAAGTGTTTGTTAAACAATTTTTATAAAAAAGTTTTTATAAACAATCGCGCTGTGTACTGGCAAAAATCTGGGAATATGATACGTAGCATGAAACAGGGGCTGTGGTTCGATATATTGTGATACTGTGTGCAAGGTGATGTATCGCAATATTTTTTTTATTGAATCTTCGGAAATTATTATAGTGTGTAGTAAAACATTTTTTACATGCACACCAGCAGAACAGTGGGATATCCATTGGTATTTATCCAAGTCCCTGTAACATCCATCATAGCACAACGTTTTGTGCAATTTGAGCAAAGAAATAACATTTGCCTATATTAGAAAAAAAAATTGAATAATAATCTGTGCTTTTTAGAATCAACACGGTATCACCAAACATAAAATCGAACTCTTACACCCTAATTAACAATACGATAATATTTTAGCAGTGCATCATCATTCACAATGAAAACAATATTATTAAAGTACAATATTATTTAATAGAGTTAACATATTTGCTTTGTTGTGACACTGTCACTCTATTTTAAAATGTATTTAGTTTTCAGTGTGCAACTAGTTTAAAATGTATTTAAGTTTTTAGTGTACAACTAAACAATATGGTAAAAAACGAAATTATAGCCTCACACATAAAATTAAGAGTATATAATAATTAATACGTCTTTGACAATAATGCCTCATTCAGTTCTTTTGATTATTCAGTCTTAAGCAATTTCAAAAAGTTTCTCTCTTAAAGTTAAAGGTAATGGAGGGGTTTTGTTTAAAACCTAGGATGGTGCCACTTTGTTTTTGCTCACCTGTTTTATTCATCTGCAATTTATTTGCAAGGAATTTGAAAAAAAACAATTAAAACCTTTCTACTACTACAGCTAATAAAACACTATATGCATATTTTAACTGTGTTAAGGTTGAGTTTAATCCCATGGTTACTAGATTGAACTTAAATTAACAAATTTGTCTGATTTCAGCTCACTTTATCAATTTATCTCGCAAGCTGATCCCAAGGGCCAACAGTGGAAGCAGTTCCAAAAGAAAGCGAGTAAAAATTCCTCCATGGTGCTGCAAAATACTTGATTCCCATTTACATACAATTATTTACTTGTCAGTTTACAATGTGACCTTTTTCAACATTTCTTATTTGTTCTAAAGTCAAAGGCTCTTTCTTAGCATATTATAGGAAAGTTTCTGACTTACTACAAATTGGTGTGTATCAATTTAGTCAATTTATTTCAGGATAGTGGCTGATAGGGCAAAGGAGTTTATTTCCATTACAATAAGTGCTTTAGCCTGTAGTGAAAATACATTATCTGTCCATTCAATAACTGCCTTGGCCTCTAGTTAAAATACATTATCTGTCCATTCCATAAGTGCCTTAGCCTTTAGTTAAAATGCATTAGCTGTCCATTCAATAAGTGCCTTAGCCTCTAGTTAAAATACATTACCTGTCCATTCAATAAGTGCCTTAGCATCTAGTTAAAATACATTATCTGTCCATTCCATAAGTGCATTAGCCTTCAGTTAAAAAACATTATCTGTCCATTCAATAAGCGCCTTAGCCTCTAGTTACAATACATTATCTGTCCATTCAATAAGTGCCTTAGCCTATAGTTAAAATACATTAGCTGGCCATTCAATAAATGCCTTAGCCTCTAGTTAAAATACATTAGCTGTCCATTCAATAGAGCATCAAGTAGGTCCATCAGATTGGTCCTATAATTTTCATCATCCGAAATGTTAACCTACTTCAAAGTGAATCCTTCTCTCTGAGCTAATTAAAGAGTGGGACTACACTTCAGGTCCCTTGGGCAGCAAACTAGATCTGTCAGAACAATGTAATATCCGCCATTGGCTTTTACATTTCACAAACACAAGACAAGTGCATAACCTTGTTACAATCTGGGTTGTGTCTGTTGACAGTCCAAAGATTTTTTGTAAGGCTTGGAGATAAAGGCCAAAATAAATGATCACAATAAAAAGTTAGTCAATATCGACAATTATCTTTCTAGATATATACATTAAATGCATTCAGTTGTGAGGCTTATATGTTATTTTGGGATTTTGCATGAAAATGTGGTATGTGATTTAAGTTCAATGAAGTTTCTTAACAATGTCTTTTCAAGTAGCGGGGATTTCTTCTCGAACAGTTTTCTACCAGAACACAATATGTGTGTTATATGCCTACATTCTCTATTAAATGCAATTCCAGTTTGATTGAGTATTTAGGGTTAGGGTCTTATGAATATGGACGTCCCAATGTCCATTCACGCTAGCACCACAAAGTCTCAATGTTCTGGAAAGAATCAGTCCTGCCTATTTGTTTGAAGCATATCTAAATAATCAAGGGCTATGGCATCCAAGTCAGCTCTTTCTTATGCAAGGGTTAAATCACTTTTTCAAAGTCATTAGACTTCTTAAAAATAAGGTTTGATTACTTGAATACTTTCCCCTGATGCCACCGATGTTATTTATGCCTTGTACGTAAAAAAAATATAACATGGTCAATTACTTTTAGGTTGGAATACGGGGAAATGAAAGGTTGTAGAAAAGTACAAGTTGTTTCTGGTTATGGGTATTGTTGAGGAGAGGGAGAGAAAGAGGGCATCAATAGCGAGCTAAAGGTCGGACTCAGTCACAGCAGTGCTTTGCTCCTCACTTTTACTCCTCTTCTTCAAGCTACAACTTAACTGTTCTTCAAGCTACAACTTAACTGTGTAGCCTTTGAAAGGGGGACCTTACTGTGGAAACTGTAATCACGTGGAACATGTGTTTTCTGTGGAATATGACATTTTTGAAGTTTAGTTGAAAGTATGTCCTGATTAATTTACGAGTGATCTGTAATATTAGGGATATTAGCTTCTAATTTATACATTAGCATATCCTATTGTTAACCTAAATTGTAATACTAGTTCATGTGTTTCCAAAATAAGATTTGGTTTTGATATATTTACATTGACAGCTGAAAGCCATACTGTGCATTACGTTTGTACAATGCCTGTTTTTGTAAAGTTGGCCAGAATCTTATTTACGATGCTACCACAGCCCTGTTGCTAGTCTCCCTTGGTGAGTTAACAATAGGTGGAATGCAATTGAATCCACCAGGGTAATATTGGTCAGAGTCCGTGACCGTGTTTACCTCTGCAGAGGAGCCGTGTACCCTCAGGCAGCTCTGTTTTGTTTGTCTCTGGCACTCTTCTCCTGCGGGAGGATTAGCTGATGCTGGGGGCTTCAAAGGAAGAGTCAGGCTTTTTAAGTCTCTACGTAAGCTTTTAAAGTAGGGAGTTGACCAACTTTATTTTCTCCAGCTTGCGTCAAGCACCCTGCGTAGCTGACGTCAAGGGCATCCCAGTGAAAGGAGTGTAGCCTCCTCATGGCCATTTGCATGATGCTGTACTGTTTGTGTTTGCTTCATACGCTGGTCTTGGAGAAAAAACGCAGTTGCAGTTTGTAGCAGTTTTTAATGTCACCATTTTGTAGTTTGAGTGGCCATCGCATATTGTTTGTCCTTGCATCCAACACACAAGTGTACATCATCTGATGACTTCTGTTGTAAACAGACTTCATTGCCACCATGCTGTCACATTCTAAGTGTGAAGACATTCTTGTTGCTCTTCGTAAAGTAACAGGTTACTTTGAGTTTTGCCCGCCTAATTTGTGCAATGGAACAGTTCTATAATTTATGTATGAAAATCTCCAAACACAAAACAACTGGAATTATGGCTTGAATTAATTAGAAGTTGGCATTATAAAGGGAGGTTGAAAGGTGTGGCAAACAATTGTACAAAATTAAAACGAATTTCTGCACCTCAGGTGATGTCCGTAAAATTGATTACTTTAACTTCTCACTCGTTCAACTTCACTGCCCACAAAGAGTTAAGGAGTGAAAATTCACACAGGAAACTTGACAGTGTCCAAGCTAGACTTACCCCATTAGTCATTGTAACCATAGTCCTTTGCGTTCGGCGCTCAAGCCTAATTACAAATGCACAGTTGTGTCTCTTTTTACTTTCTGAAGGGCTTCCAGGTGTACAGTTCTATGGACTCCAAAGCATTGAAATGGAGATCAAAGCTTTAACCTGATGCCACTCGCCTCATGTTACCCCAATCCTCTCGCCATGTGCCCCTTAATTGATTAAGTGGGCAGCCTCCTCTTTTTCTACACAATCTGGCCGTGTTGGTTCTTACCTAAACCTTCAAAACTAAAAATAGTGTGTATACATATATATAATAAAGGATAATATAATGAGCTATTATTATAATGTAATGATAATATAATAAATATTATATATAATTATTATTATATTATCATCATATTATATTATCATCATATTATAATGATAGCTCATTATATTATCCTTTTTGTTTATGAGGTGCTGGACAATACAGTCCCATAATCCACAGGCTCATATGCCTTGGCACCTTTTCTCTTTTTCTCTCTGTTCTTTGCATCTCAGTAGTCATTAATCACCCCCTGGAATCATAGCCTAAAAGGAGGAAAGCACATCCATTTAATTTAAAGCCCTGCAATTGTAGTAAGTAAAACCAGGGGTGCTAGATTAAGCAGTTTTTTTTTTTACACAAAGATATTTCCACTTCCCTGTTAATGGTTCACTTTAATCAGCTTTTTTGTTATGGTGTAGCAGCTAGCCCATCAACTTTTATGAAAGCCTGGCACAATAATGTATTTTATTCACAATATTCTGCTGCCTATAGGTAATCTGACAGATTTGTCTGTCAGGTTTAGGTTACATTTATCTGGATCAATTACATCAGATAGTGGACATAACAACGTGCATACCCAAGAACTTGCAAGTTACTAAAATAGAACACCTGAAATTAAACTGAGCTTCTCACTTGCTATCTGGCCTGGCGTTCATAGCTCTGTGCACCCCCGTTTCCCGTGTTTACTGACTTAGGTTTTTGGTATCGCTCTGTTCACTCTCCTCTTCCTGGCTCCGGTTTGGTAAGTTAGCTTCTACTAATTTGCTAGGCTGTGAGCCCCCGGTCGTAATC
>JAVQIZ010129139.1:0-12685 GCA_036023535.2 Galaxias brevipinnis | reverse complement strand
GAGGATCTGGAAAGCGTTGCTGGGGATAGGGACGGCTGGAATACCCTGCTGAGCCTGCTGCCACCGCGACCCGGCCCCGGATAAGCGGCGGAAAATGGATGGATGGATGGATGGATGTAATATGATCATATTCTTTGGCCTAGTAATTTTTGCACATCGCTAGTGTGTATGCGCACTATTCTCTTCTTTACTTCTCTATCGGGCCCCGTGGCTGGCTCATTAGAGAGCATTTAGACAGCCTATTGGCTAATCGATTAGTTCGTCAATTAGTCAATCACTCAGTTAGGCCCGGGATGGGGTGGGGGTGGGGGGGGCGAGGTGGGGGTGGCAGGTCTTCTGATGTTGCCAAAAATGTGCCTGTGCAAATCAATCAAGATCTCCAAACTCTCATTCAATTGTCCCTCAAGATTCTAATCTTCGCAAGTATTGATCACACTAAGTTAAGGTGTGGGTGTGTGTGGCTGTGTGCTTGTGTGTGTGTGTGTCTGTGTGCATGTGAGAGAGATAGAGATATCGGAAGGGAAGGAAAAATAGAGGAATAGAAATATAGTATTAAAACATAAAAGATGATTTAAGACCCTGTGTAACCGGTGTGAGTCTGTGTAAACTGAGCTAAGTCTCATATGATTGAGCTGGAGCTCAGCCAGACCAAAGGCCCGACACGGTGTATGTTTGAAGTGTCTTACCACAGTGCTTCTCTGATTGGACCTCGTCTTTTGTTTTTTCTTTACAGACACATTGAGAACTGGACTGAACTGCATACCCTGAAGGAGGTGGACATGGAACTGTACACTGGCCTGCAGAGACTGTGAGTGTTTCTCTCTCTATCTATCAAACATACTCACACACACGTCAATATATAAGACAATTTGAGTCCCAAATGTCAATTTCTCTCATAAATTCTGAAGTGTAGCTGAATCGTACCTGTCTCGACATCTTCTGTTACTTGGGACTTTTCTACAAGGCACTACCTGTGACAGTTTCTGTTTAACCCAGACCATGCTTGATAGCACTGCACAGTTCCCGTTACCTTTGTAGATATGCAACGTATGTCTGATCCTGAGGGGTGAAATAAGCTATTGTCCGAGCAGATTGGTAAACTGTGACAGACCAGCACTGCTGGTTTGGTTTGATTGGGTTTGTGTCACAATTTCGGGGAAGGTAGGAAGAAAACTGACAGTGAAAACAATGAACCATGAAAGAGGGCAAGGAAGGTAGCACCTAAAAACAAAAGCAGAACAACCAACAAACCAATCAAAAACAAGAATTAAACTAGCCTAAATGAAAACATGTGTAAACAATTAGCTAAATAAGGTCCCAAAGTCCAGGCTGTGACAGTTTGGATTGGCAGTGTGAACCCTCTGTAAAAGATCAGCAGGTGGGCTCTGTTGATACGGTAGTTTGTGTGACCCGCATGCTTATTCACCAGCGTGGGCCATTGTCATGGGTACCGTGTCAGCGGGCGGGTGTTGAGTACAGGAGAAGGGTTTTGTTTTTATTTATCTGGTTCATCAGTCCCAAATAACACCATCTACCTGAGATTACCAAGTATCCAGTCACCTTCAGGGGTAATTCTCACACTGGACTATTTTCCACCTGATAATATGTATAATATACACATTTTAAAGGTAACAATCATTGGATCCATGTTTAATTCAAATATACTTATCTTCTTTTGGTTTCTTGTGCTATCTACATCTCCCTTTATATGTGATGTGTGTTTGTTGGTTCTAGGACCATCATGAAAAGTAACCTGCGTGTGATCCAGGCGCGAGCCTTCTCCCGGAACCCACACCTGCGTTACATGTAAGTAGCCCCACACAAACATGTGGGACATATTGACCACACCTACCTCAGTGCTCCTCGTGCTGTCCATAAAGTCTAATGTTACTCTTGCCACGGTCTTGCATCCCTCTCCTTGGGTCTCATTCCTGCCCCCTTTCTCCCCTCTTTCCCATTCCTGTTCTCATTCTGCCTTTCATTCTATGACAGAATGACACGTTCAGATTTACACACAGGCATATGTACCGCAAGCAAAGCTTAGCATACTGATATGTGCACTCATGCTTGCACACAGACACACACTCACACTCACACACATATACACACACACCTATGTACAGTAAATCTCCATTGAAAATGTGCAGTCATGGTTTGCATGTTTGGGCTGGGGCGCTCTTGCTTAAACCCAGTATTATTCCTCACATACATAATTCACTCAAACCAAGTCTTGTGGATTTAGAATTATCAGTGTGGCTTGGTTTCTGACAGTTGCAGTGCTTTTCTCTCCAATACTTTGTCTCTACACGAGTGATTAATATTCTATGTGTGCTTACTTTCACTGTCGCCATGCCTCATTTTCTGCTGCTTTTCGATTCAGATTTCAGTTTATATGTCCTAGTAGGTCAGCTGCAGTTGTGTAGTTTTTCTTTACATGACTGAGGATAGCCTGTCCTATATTTGGACCCAATTTGTGGTGAAGTGAAAATCTGTTGGAGTGCCATTGTGGTTGAAATTGGAAGGGATTCTTTCTTGTTTCCACCAATTCTGAGGTGAGAAGCAGTGCAGGCTTGGTCCGTCAGCAGATAGGGAATGAGGTATAATGCTTCTGTCTCTTCTTTTATGTCCACTTTCAGAGTCGTGCGTTCATGCTGAATGAAGGCTAATGCACACACACACAGAATGAAGGCCTTTCCAGTAAAGAGAAAAAGCTAAACAGCTGAGCTGTGTGGTTTTGGGGTTATGGCAATGAATAGTGATGGCTGTGAATGAGTGAGCTAGGTACATGGAGAGGGAGAGCAGGAGAGAGTCATTTCCATAAGAAAAGCTGAGGCTTTAGAAAGTGACAGCACTGTTATCTCTCTGCTGCTCTGTTGTATAAACATACAGTAGAGGGCATCAAGCTTGAACAAAAAGAAAGTGTTGGACCAGCACTTATACGGAGAAGAGAGAAGGGACAGGAGAAGGAGAAGGAGGAGAAGGATAAGGGTATTGTAATATCGTACTGTATTAGAGAAGAAAGTAAATAAGAGTTGTGCACACACACACACACACACACACACACACTCGTTCATATCAGAATTAACAGTGCGGACAGGAGTAGTCTGTGAAATGTGATCCAGTACGCTATGTCAGAACAAATAACGTCCATGCCTGTGCATGCATGTGTGCGTTTTGTGCGTATCTTTGCTGGCCTGTGTGTGCATGCGTGGGTATATTGGTGTTGCTGTGTGTTTGTTGATCTTTTTCTGAATGTGTACTATTAAGAGGACTTCAGAAAAGGCCTCCACAGCTTCCTCTATGGGATTGGCATCCAGCTGTAGACTCAACGGGAGTGGTCCAGGAGGAGAAGAGCATCCACACCTCCTGATAAAAGACTGGGGAATCAATAAGAGAGCCCTCCTCCTTTCAGCCCGGTAGCACTACTGCCTGTGTGTCTATGTGTGTGTGAACGAACGCTTTCATGTGCCTTCCCTGCTCCGCCACGGGCTGCTCCCCAGGCCACTGTCTGGGTGCTGGCCAGGGGAGTGGGTGGGTGAGGAGGCTGAACCAGGGAACAAGGGAAGGAGGTGAGGGAGGAAAGGAAGTAGGAAGATGAAAGGTAAACTGGGCAGAAGGGCAGGGAGAAGGAGAAGACAGTGAGACAGTGACAGAGAGTACAGGGGTGACTCCCCCTCATTACATCCTTTACATCTATCAGGTCCATTTCTCCACACCCTGCCGGAAATGTCAGTCTCACATGGTGCGTCAGCAAAAGTTCAGGTAGACAGCTCATAGTCTCTGCAACAACAAGAGCTCGTCTTACTGTGTAATCCTACACACTAATTAAACTCAAACTCGTACTCAATCTGTCCAGGTCAAGGAAGGAGCCGTCTATTTAAACAACATGTATTCTCAAATTCTGTGCTATCGGCTGAGGGACTGAGAATTATTATGAGACTTGTCGAAACCATATCGGTCTTGCTAGTTACGTTAAGAGTTGGGATAATCATGGCAAGCGATTTTTCAGACTTGGACGGGGGCTTTTCAACGTCTTTGCTTCTCGAGGAAGCACGGTTGGATTCTGGTATCTTTCTTCCCGGGCCAAGGGATGGTATTGTATCCATTTCGGAAAGTGAAGAGTGTAGAGGAACCTGTGATTGCAGGGCGCAGTTGTTGTATAGCCTCAAAAGCTGATAATTTAAAAACGTGGCCAGTCTAGAACATTTATGCCCATTGGGCATAAGTCCTGGCAAACGTTAAAAAAATTTTTTGAGGTAAGGCCAAAGGATGACAGAGCGTCTGCACCTTACAAACCCAAGAAAGCCACAAGGAAACATGGCCCATCAGAACATCCGACAAAGGCTAAGAAACCACAAAACCAGGAGTGTGCGGCAGGTGCAAGCGATCCGGTTCTTGAAGCTTTGACGGGTATTCAAATTACCTTGGGTAGGATGGACGATCAAATTAAAAGATTGGAAGATAAGAATAATTCTGAGGCGCAATCGGTTTCAGAACTGGGGCCGGCCTTACAAGGCACAGCCCAGAAGGAGATTCCCTGGTGTGACGTCACTCCGACCTACCCACTTCGGTTTCCCCCAGAGTTCCCTTTTTGCATCCGAATGCTGCCATATTGACAGAGTTGAGGAGCCAGATATTGTCAGGTAACAACATTAACCTCGTGAAGATTTTGCTACCTTCGACTGAAATAGATGTGTGGTGGGCTGTGGACACGTTTCAGTAATCCTTAAAGGTAGCGATGTCTGTCTTAACAAAAGCTTGACAGTAGCAGTGTTTAACATTGCTTTTGGTTTCTACAGGGACAACATATGTGAGGTTTTTCCTGATCGAAGAACAGAATTAGATGTTTATCTCTCCATCATCTCAGATTTGTCTCTTTCCTATGGTAGTTCTATGAATATCATAAAAGTTTATCTACTAGAGCTGCATTATATTTCAGGAAATTAAACACAAGGGTCAATTGGTCAGTGGTGAACCTAATCAGTAGGCATTTCACTGGGCGTCGCTCTCTCTCTCATGCTCTTTGTGTGGATCTCTGTCACACATGGCAAGTCTATGCCCACAGAGGGCTGTCGTTAAACCGAAATTTTCCGGGTCGGAGGTCAACGTAACCCAGAGGAGACGCTGAATCGTCAGCCTGTGCAACGCACTATGTGTTATACATTTTTCAATGAACTTGTGTGTTCTTTCACTAATTGTAGATATATGAACAGTTGAAGCCTTTGTGGCGACGTACACCCCAAATATGTGTGGCCACGAAGATTCCGACCCAAAACTCAAATTAATAAACATCCTTCAACACCAGTGAATGTACCTGAACTTTCTAAAGCGCTCATCAAACATTCCAATGAATGTTTTGTGGCCTATCTCATCACAGGGCTGGTTCACTTGTTCATGCACTGTGAAAAATTTTCAGTGAAATTGACAGTGAAATACTGTGAAATCACAACAGTAAAACACTGTAAATAGATAAACAATGAAGCAATGTTTAATTTACAGTACTATGTTATAAAACACTGAACCAAACACAATTGTTTAATTTAAAGTAAAAATATGTCAAAAGTTTACAGATTGCTGTATTTCAAACACAGAAACACTGTAATACAAACAGCAATACAACACTGTTAAAATGACAAAATGCCAGTGTTTCCAATGAATGTTTTGTGGCCTATCTCATCACAGGGCTGGTTCACTTGTTCATGCACTGTAAAAAAATTCAGTGAAATTGACAGTGAAAAACTGTGAAATCACGACAGTAAAACATTTGTATAATTTGTATCCATGAAAGCCGAATTGCAGCAAGAGAAGCTTTTACGCATCAGAGCGATTATGAAATATTTTTTTTAATTGGCGTCTTTATCTCAAAAGGTGAACTGCTTTCCCTGCTAGGGCATTTACAATTTGCCATGCACATTATTCCCTGGCCGTTCATTCCTGCCCAGAATGCTGGATTTGTCAAAATCCATGTTGAATTTGCATGACCAAATTGTGTTGGATGAGGGATGTCGTTCCGACCTCAGATTTTGGTCTTTGCTATTGGACAAATGGAATGGAATTTCTTTCATTCCCTTTCTCGTTTTGAATTTCAGGAGTTCCGAGCACTGTGCCTGCAGGCCATACAAACTGTGTGAAATGCCCTGGTTTTCTTCACTCCATCCTAGTCTAGGTTTTCTATAGATCTATCTGACTTCAGCTTCCCACATCATGAGATCGGGGTTAGCCAAATCCACATTAAAGGATTATGATTCAGCATTAGGGAGGTAACGATACACTCAACTCATACATTCCTATTCAGCATGATGTTATTTTTCATCATTTTGTGCGTGTTTTGCAGTGGCCGTTTTACCGGTTATATTCCAATAATTTGTGCATTCATATTGCCTTGTTTTGGATCCCAGAACATACAAGTTTCCTCCATAAAGTTGCTGGTCGCAGGATTGCAGTTTCATCCGTGATGTATGGATCCCTCCATGATTAGTGAGCAACCCTTTCATTCGTCTACACCTAAATGGCTTAAGGAAAGTATATTCAGAAGGCAACGATAAACGCCTGCCTCACTCTATCTTTGGTGCACCCGTTGGTTTTTGTCTTGAGGGAAGGGTGTTTTGGTAAATTTTCTGATCTTCTGTCTAGTTTTTCTCACAGAATTTTATGGGTTTCTAAGGTGCGGGGAGTATACCACTCGCTCTTCTAAATTTGATTCCTCCTATGACCTCACAATTTCTGACATTATACTTAATATCACACTTAATCTGAAACGAACATGAACCTATGTCGAGATACTGGTTCTTCTTGCATCTCTTGCACCCATGTCAGTGCAAGTAAGGATAAAGGAATTGCACACGTGTAAGTGCAAGTAAAGGATATAGGAATTGCATCCATGTAAGTGCGTATAAAGGATAAAGTTCACAAAGTTGGCTGGTTGATTCTGCTTGTTGGGGATCGATGTATGTGTACTCCCTGCCTCAGAATGTTGTGACGGATATGTACAGCAGGGAGCTTTAATACGTAGCAGACCCAATATGTCAAACCTGTTGTATAGTCATTCTAATAAATGCTTGACAGACGGAGAGTTGTCTGAAATGTTTTAGAACACTATTTCCCCCTCTCATCCTTTTACGCATTTTAATACCCATCTATTTTGTCCATCCTTTTGATCTCTACCTTGTGATGTATTGGCCAATAGTATTTGGAATCCATTCACACCGCTTTTTCTGCACCAAGGACTTTTCAGGATCATTAAATCCAATGGGTCAAGCTTGACTCCTCAATAATTTACAAAGTATCTTCCTGGATGCCATACAGTCATTTGACCAATACGTGTGTGACCTCTGTGCCCTCTGTCTTCAATTCCTTTCTCTCTCTTTAACAGTCTAGCCCATTATGAGTTTCATCTCGCTTTCCTCCCTCGCCTTTTGTCTCTTTCCATTTTCTACTCTCCCCTCACTGGCAGCTGAAAGGACAGTAAAAATTATTCATGGCGGGATTGAGAACCTGCTCCTGATCTGAATGCCTTGCATGATGCAGAGGTAGCGCCATCGAGGAGATGAGCTGGAAGGGACAGAGGTGTAAAGAAGAGAACTAGAGAAGAAAGGTGGAAAGGGAAAAACTGAGAAAGGGTCAGAGAAAACGAGGAGGCAACAGAGAAGCAGAATGAAGAAAGAACGAGTGTGACACATAGTAAGGAGTAACACCCAGGTGCATCAGCTGGTCCAAATCTGTTGACAGCCCTCTGAGTCATCTACTAGCATGTCCTCTCTTTTCTTCTTTCCATTTATACTTGCTCTGCTCACACCTGTTCTCCTCCTGCCTGTTGTCCCTCTTAAAAGGCATATATATGAAACACAGAGCATAACAGAAAGGCCGTGCCACAACATGAGGCCCAGAACAAATTCAAACAAGCGTGCATTTGTGATTCCATTGCTCCTTATAATGCTGCTCTGCTAAAAAAGGCCGATGTTGAGGAATAGAAGTGAGTGAGTGGTTTTAAGAGCATTTCACAATCAACTCCTTTGATGTGCGTGGCATCATGCAGAAAGAGCTAGCCAGGGTTGTTTGTTCCTCTGGTGACTAATCTAATACGTGCGTCTCATGGTCACTTAAGAGTCAAAACCCACACTGGGTTCCATAAGAGCCTGTTAACCGTGCGTGTGTGTGTGTGCGTGAGGGAGAAAGAGTGCGTCTGTATGTATTGTATTGTGTATAGAAGTCACAGCTCATTCTGGGCTATATAGGAGATAGAGTTAAAGTCTACATGTGTTTAGGGGGAAACCGTGGTGTGTGCGTGTCTCTCCCCAGGGACTTATCCAAATCTGGTCTCTTGGGTTCCACGCTGAGTCACCCCTCATTATATGCCATACCAAACCCTGGGGTTTCACCCCATCAGCACAGCATTTATATACATAAGGACAGCATACAGAGCATCAAAACCTCATATTTAGAATAAGATCATTATTTTTTTCTTTTATTTGAGGACATACACATATTATTTGCAATGGTCATTTTAGATATACATGTGCTTGGGAACAAAAAAAACGTTCCTTAAAGCGGGTGTATGTAGTTTCTGATTTTGGGAACCCCTACAGTGTAAATATTTTACTGTCGCAAAGAAGACATGCAGAATGCTCGTGGTCACTGCATGTCGCTAGTGTCAACAGCTATACTCCAAGTTTGATATTCTCTTATGGATTTAGTGATGCACTTCGTTGTGCCATAAAGAAATTTGTCATTGTTTCGCGGGAGATCGTAACCGGTGGCAGACAAAATTAGTGCTACATATTGAGACTTCAAGAGGACTGATCTGAATGGCAATTTTTTTCATTCTCCCATAGACATTACAATGTGCAAACTGTAAACAAAGAAAGGTATTGATTATCCATTAATACAAAAAAGTTCCATAAAGCCGCTTTACAAGGAACACAACATTTTTGTCAAAAATCTTATCTCCATATATGCAAGTGACATATGACATAAAGTTCAATCCTTACTACAAAGCTACTATACTAGATGAATAGGGATGGATTTTCTGCAAAACTGCAAAGGTTCGATTTGAAATACAATATTCCAGAAGGAAGATGATTGTTCGACATTTTTAGATATGGATGTTATTATTTTGATAAATGTAGCCATCCTTAACACCTCATCAGGGCAAATTTTACACAGAAATTTCCCAGTTGTTCATTGGTCAGTAAGGGGAATGACAGGCCAAATGAAGGACATCTAGCTAAGCATTTTTCCTTTATCTTCCCAGCAGTTTGGCAAAATCTAGTTCATTTTGACTGAGGTGTTTGTTTAAAACTACATGTCTATTCATTGAATCTTTTATGAGTACATTTACAATCATTTAGCTACAATCAGGTTCAAATGAGCTCAAAGGTGTGGAAAAGCTTGAATGACTCTCTTTCTTTCTCTAAATTCCTTTAGACTGAGGAGTGAGAGATAGTCAGAGCAATATACTCTACGTTGTCGCAAATGTTCTATGGTAGCAAACACGTATACACAACATACACACACACACACACACAGACACACACACACACACACACACACACCACACACATTCCCAGTCCGGCCTGTGGTGTGGGGGAAGAGTGGCAAGGATGCATTGAGGTATCTCCTGTGACCAGCTGATAGATGTTTGTGTGTGTTTGCTTTAGATCAGAGAGAATGCTCGAGCAGTGCCTCAAACTGCTAATGTTTTATTGATGCAGAGGTGTCTAAAGTAACTCTGTTCATATTAGAGGGTCTGTACTGCTTTTTGACAAGGCAGCGACTGGACTAGACGAGCTTGAATTGGCTTCGTTCCCTAATGACACCTGTAGACAACACTTCTCTGCAATCTCATAGGTGAGGCTTTAAGCTTGACTTCTTACATTTACATTGACATTTTAAAATCAACCAAGAACAGCAGGTGCATCTGTGCTTATATCTTATATATCCTTTTTTCTCTTTCTTTTTGGTATGTTTCTTTCTTTCTTTTTCAGCTTTCTTTTCGCTTTATCCAATCTCTCACCAATGTCTGCTCCTCTGTTTCTCCTCCTGGTTCTCCTTCCTGTCCCCCTTCAGCTCACACTCATCGTGACAGTGAGATGTCCTCGTACGAGAGCAGAACAAGATGAAAGGAGGAAAGAGAGGAGGAGGAGGATGAGAAATAGGAGCGGGGAACCACAGCTAATTGGCGTCTTTGTCAGGAACATGTCATGAACAGCTAGTGTTCCCTGTGCTGCCCAGGGCCCCTGACAGAGACGGGCGGAGGAGGGGGAGGGAAGGAAAGACACATGGGGAAAGGGGGAGGACGGAAGAGAATAAGAAAAGGGTTGGAGGAGGGGGTGCAGACAGAGTAAAAGGCGTGAAGAGGGAAGTGAAGGCTGGAATATCTTTGGGAAAGACTGACAAAGGGAGGGGTTTTTGGGGAGGAGAGAAAGAGTGGGGAGGGAGAGGGGTTGGCTAAAAATACAGAGGGACTACAAAAGGGTAGGTTGGAGTAGACAGAGAGAGGGATGGTGCAGAGAAAAAGGGAGAGGATGGAAAAAACAACAGTAAGAAAAAGACTAGACAGTGAGAAACAAAGAAACCAGGAGGAGAATGAGGAGGAGGGGTGGGATGAAATTTCAGATACATACCGTGGAAATGGGGGAGAATAAAGTGTAATATGCAAAACATGTTATGTATAATTAATTATGTTAAATAGTTGATTCTGATTGGATGGAAGGGGTCACTTTATTTGCAAATCAAACCAGCATAGTTTTGTTTTTTGTTATCTGCTTGCCTTCATTGTGTATGAAACGTGCTATACAAATACATTTGATTTGATTTGATAGTCTTACACACATTCTGAATCTATTCAACAAATACTGAACAGATACTTTGTATTTTTTAACGTTAAAACCATAGTAATTGTAACTGTCAAAAATGTAGCCTTGTTACAATCTGCAACAACCCAAGTAGCCAATATTAGCTTCGTATTACATGCACATTTTCAAACATAACATTTAAACAACGTAATTTCAACAGATGAGCCTCATTTTAAATCCTCCAAAAACTGGACCTATCCCTGTTTTATTTTTCTATTCTATTAAAGTTGCAATGAGTAGCATTTTGTTGGAGATGATTTTGGCGGCTCCTACCGTTTGCTTAGTGTAACTTTTTTTGCTTAGTGTAAAACACATAAGAAAACAGCGGATTAAAATGACTAAACTGAAAACCTTAGGGAACAACAATATATTTGTAAGATTTAACTTAAAAATATTTAGTTTAGCTTTTTAAATTTTTTTATTTTATTTTAGATTTTAGTTTTTCTTATGGTTTTCTTATATTTTGCTTTTGGATTCTAGTTTTTCTTTTGGATTTTCTTTTTTTGCTTTTGGATCTTAGTTATGCTTTTGGTTATCTTCTTTTTTGTTTGTGGATTTTGCTTTTACTTTTGTAGACTTTTGGCACAAATCTCATTCCATAACCGTGAAGTTTATTTTGATAATGGCTTGTGAAGATTCCATTTTAACTCCAGATCAATAATTCAGAAGTGCCATTTCTCAATTGACAATAGTTGAAGAGTGGATGGGGATGGTTACATCCTCCACCAAAAGTGTAACAGCAACCGATAAGCAGTGCAGAGCATCAAATACTTTCTTTGAATGGTGAATATTTGACTATTGTATGAAGAATCAAATTCAACTAATTGTACATTGATCAAGGGAGGTTGGTGCTTATTATTCTCATGGTAGGGGCTTTTTGGCCCCAGAAGCTATGCATCGACAATGTCAAATCTGTAATGTTAATGTACATGATTTAAGTGTGTGCCTACTGTGTGAGGGCCTACATTCACATCTGTATTGGGCTTTCATGTGCATACTGACATGCACGTGCCCTGCTGGATCCAATCATTAGCAGGCCCTCTAGCCTTGAATATTTACTTTCTGTGGATCATTATTACTCAAACCGTGTAGACTAAAGACAACATGCATTATGTATAACAAACATGTAAGGTCTAAATGATTTCGCTTTCCCTCTTTCATTTCTCTGTCTTTTCCCAAATCTCTGTTTTTAACCTCTTGAGTCATATTTCTCGTTCCATCTTGAACATGTGATTAAAGAAAAATAGAGTGAGAGAGACTAAAGTTGAAAAGAGAGAAGGAGGGAAGTAAAGGGTTCAAACAGCGGTAACCCAATGCAGTGAAACAACAGTAAAACACCTATTTGAGGTCCCTGTATAGAAACTGTTGTGTACATATGTACAGTGCATAGAGCAAGAAACTGAAGGGGCAAGTAGGACTGGCTGCTAAGTTAAGATGTAGAGTGCATAGCAAGTCACGTGTCTAACCAAGATGGCAGTAACATGGGCTTGTTAAAGGCCGTTATGTGTTCTGAAGCCCCTGCTTCACCTCCTCGCTATGCCATGATATCTCCACAACCTCTCTGTTCTGATTAATCATCCCAGTCTTCCTAGTAAATCTTTTAAACAGGTGGAGTGTGAGTATTAGCTCTGGCTATTGTGAGTGTGTCTGACCATCTATGACCGTGGAGGCTATTGTTCATGTGAATATATTTGTGTGACTGTAAGTGTATTGTCAATGAATGTGTGTGTGTGTGTGTGTGTGTGTGTGTGTGTGTGTGTGTGTGTGTGTGTGTGTGTGTGTGTGTGTGTGTGTGTGTGTGTGTGTGTGTTTTTGTCCCCCCAGAGTTGTGC
>JAVQIZ010129128.1:0-13686 GCA_036023535.2 Galaxias brevipinnis | reverse complement strand
TGCTGCAGCTGTTTTCACAGTTCTTCACTCAAGTAAGACTTTTGTGTGTGTGTGTGTGTGTGCGTGCGTGCGTGCGTGTGCATGTGGGGAAGGGGTTTTAGGCGTAAGGAGGCAGATGTTTCCGGCCTAAGGTTTGAGGAAGGAGGTGCAGAGGACGCACATATCCTGTCTCTGTTTGGATCCAACACCCCCCCACCACCACCCCCACCACCACCACCTCCATCCACTCCTTACCCATCTCTTCCCCCTGTCTCCCCTAACCCTCACACCCTGCAGCAAGCCTTCCAGACTCGGAGCCTTTCAGAACCTGGGCCCAGGCCGAGAGGGGTTCCCATCACCCGGGGCAACGTCTGTTGTTTTGGATTTGAAACATCCCTCTCACATCATGAACCAAAACAAAAAAACCTGTTGTTATTTCTCTATGGGAGGACTTTGTGACTTGCCGTCTTTGAAGTTGCTTACGCCACTGAGTGTTTCGAGTTAGTTATAAAAACTATTTGTCAGAAAACAAAGAAACAGAAGACTAAGACGGGTATTTCCACAGGCTGCATTCCCCAAATCCAAAGGGAGATTGAGTGGGTCGGGGTCAATTAGCACGAGGAAGACTCGCCGGCCTCGGACAGTAATGAATTCAGAGAGGGGGACATTTCAACAAGCTCCATATTTGTTTTTGCTGGCACGGATCTCTAAATGACAATAGGGCTTGAGCTGCAGTGCCGAGGAGCGTTTTGAAGATTCCCACACACTCACATTCCTGAAAATCATAAGGATGCATCTGCTAACATTCAACTGACATGTTGGAAGCAGTTTCCCCACTGTGCACAAGCAATGGTGAGCGAGAGAAAGACACCACTGTAGAGGGTAATGGGGAGAGAGAGAGAGAGAGAGAGAGAGAGAGAGAGAGAGAGAGAGAGAGAGAGAGAGAGAGAGAGATACGGAGAGAGAGTTAGAGAAAGAGAGACAAAAAGAGAAAGAGAGAGAGAGAGATACAGAGAGATAGAGCGATAGAAAGAGAAAGAGAGCGAGAGAGAGAGAGAGATAGAAAGAGAAAGAGAGAGATACGGAGAGAGACAGATACGGAATAGAGCGGCGTTAGAAAATTGGGCTTGAAGGACTCACCAAGTAGGAGAAGGTGTCCTTTGACACTCCTACGGCGTCCACAGTGACCTGGACGACGTCGCTCAGCTCACCGGGAGACCTCCCAGTCACACACACCAGCCTGGGGAGGCAAAAGACAACAAGAGTGGGCCTCAACTCTTCACAGACGCTGGTCCCAGAGCAGCAAACACTGGTCAGGAGAGCAGCAAACAAAGACAGCCAAAACCCAACACTAGATACCAAACAGTCATGTGTGGCCTCTCACGCAGAAAGGAGAGAACACACACGTCATGTGACGTGTGACACGGCAGAATCTGTCCGCCAACCCGCCCCAGGCAACGGGCGCGTTCCATCACCCCAGATGATGTACCAATCACCACGGCGATGGAACAGGCCCGTTGATGTTTGTTCTATCAGCTTCTGGCTCTGCCTTAGTGCTAATGTCATCATCATCATCATCGTCCTCATCCTCATCATCATCGTAGTCATCCTCATGTCTGCTCCCTGGGGAAGGGGGCCTCCTATTAGTGATACTGTAATAATACTCAGCAGGATCTACTGTACAGGTCTCACTGGGATCAAACACTAATAAATCAGCTTGACGCGCCCCGCCCGGTGACACACACACACACACACTCACACACACACACACACACACACACACACACACACACACACACACACACACACACACAGCCTGTAGAGTGCTGCAGGTTTATTATGTCAGGTGGTAGGAACAGAGCCAGTGCGGCCAGCCTTCTACATAGCTAGCGAAGGCTAGCAGTAACACACAGCGCGCTGATTGACAGGGAGCTTTTCTCTGATGGGAGTTTAAGTCTTCCCATGTGTGGACGAGGGACCCCTGAGACAGGGTGGAGCGAATGGGTGAGCTGGTCAAAGCTGTACTGGGCCAGGCTGGGCCGGGCTGGGCTGGGCTGGGCTGGGCCGTACTGTGTTGTTCTGGGCTGGGCTACATTTCGGTCTGACTCTACTAAGCTTAGGGGACTAATCTAAGAATCCTGACCAAGAAAAAATAACAAAAAGAGCTGATCTGTCATTATTATAAAACGTTTTAATCTTCTTCTGAAAGCAATCGGAATTCCCTGACTTCTAGTATCAAATTTTTTTTCTTTATGAGCTATATATCAGAATGGAAGGTGACTTGGGAGTTTCTGTCATATTAATATGCAGCATGAGGTCAGCCTAAACGATAGCACAGTAGACAGTTCTCCATATACGTGTCAGAGTTAAGGGGGATGTGGGTTTGCAGCCATCGACAACGGAGCCCAACCTGCCTCACACAATCCCCCTGCGCACACACACACACACACACACACACGCACACACACACACACTCACACACACACACACACACACACACGCACGCACACACACACACACACACAAGCAGACTGGCAGGCCTGATTGACTCTTCTTCACATTCCAGAATTGCTCCACGGTAGAAATATTATGGGATGGAGCAGCTGATGTTTTGGCTACCAGACGGGCAACGTCTCTGGATATATTACCACGAGTGGGTGACGAGTATAATCAACTATGGGGGGATAATAAACATGTGTGTGCCTGTGTGTGTGTGAGAGAGAGAAACACATTTGGAGTGTCAGGCACTCTTTGCAAATCGACCGAGAGAGGTGCGAAGGACACTCAAAGCTTTGGAGCAGAGTGGTCTCTTCGAGGGGCTACTTGACAGATTTGAGGCCCCGAGTGCTCCAGTGGAGGGTGCGCTCCAGTCCAGACGATGCGTGCCCGGAGTGACCCCACTCCTGATTAGGATGCCGACAAATTGGGGCCTCTCTAGAGCCACGCACGCCTCTCTGGCACACAGCCACGACCCCTCGCCCCCTGTAACACACCTGTCTCTACAGGCCTGCTCGAGGAGGTCAGGCGTGCAGGTGTGTGTGTGTGCGTGCGTGTGTGTGTGTGTGTCTGGCATCCGAATCCGAAACACTGACGTGTTATGATTTGTCGGCGCCGTCTCTGCCAGGAGGAAACGTTTCGCTGTCATAACAACCAGGTGAGGGAACCAAATACGAAAGCAGCAGAGAGGGATGAGCTCATTGTGAAATGTGATTCATGAAGTTTGAACTGTGTGTGTGTGTGTGTGTGTGTGTGTGTGTGTGTGTGTGTGCGTGTGGAGGAATGTTTGAGGGAGCTGCGGTGACAGGCTGGGCCTGAGGGTCAGCGCTGCTCTGGTCTGCCCTGTAATACACTGCTGGGCTCCACTGGAGCGAGACCAGATAAACAGTTCCGTTCGGGGAACGTTCCAGAAATTGGGGGAAAAGTTTTTGATTCCACTTCTAGAAGTGCAGTGTTCCACAGAGCGCAGTGGAAAGGTGTCGGGCCACGGGACCTGCAGTTTCCATGGTGACCGTGGTAGATCCCCAAACTTCGGGTGGAACCATTTAAAAAATTGTAAAGGACATAATATTAACACTCTATATGAAGAACCCAGGCTAACATTGTGTGCATAAAAAGAAAATGTAGGTGGTCTTCATAGAATTCTGCAAATCTAAAGTGTCACCTACATATAGGCACGTGCTAGCCTACTGCCACTCTCATTAAAAGAGAACGATAAAGAATCAAATGGAGACAGTGCGTAATGGCCCCGTGATACTCACCCGACAGAGACAGTGTAGCGGTCTGGCAGCAGCGTGCAGGGGACGTCCCCGATGGAGACCTCCACCACGTCAGCCCTGCGGCCCAAGTTCCTCCCCTGGACCGTCAGCAGGGTTCCCCCATCCACAGGACCACTCACAGGGGAGATCTGTGATGGTAGTGATGGGGGGGAAGAAGCAGACACAAAAACAAAGTGGTTTAAGGGTGAGATATCAAACACAATCTATGTGAACCACATGAAATAATGGACGTGTTTTCCATATGCCAGTAATGCTCATATTTATATATAATGTATAGATATATATATATATACAGGACAGCTGGGAAGCTTAGCGAGGTCACCTAATAATGAATGCATTAGAAAAACGCGGCACAGCAGAGCGGGGATCGAAGCAGAGCAGAGCAGAGCCGGAGACAGTCTCCGTGATTAATGAGCTAGCCTCAAATACACACGCTGCTAAATATTCAGGAGGAGAGAGGGAGAGATAGAGAGGGGGGGATAAGTGTCCCCCGTAAAGTGCCTCTTGAGCCCCCCCCCCCCCCAACTGCCGTTCTAATTGACGGGTGCCCGTTGGGAGCGAGGTACATGTGAAGTGGCCCCCCTGTTCAGTGTACCTGTCCATGAGCCTTCTCATCCACCTACGTCCCGGTGGAGAGGCGCGTGAGAGCCGCTCTAAGAGCCCGCTGAGCCCGCGGCAGACGGCGCAAGAGGAGGAGAGGCGAAGAAAGAGGCGGAGGAGAGGAGAAGAAAGAGGTGGATAAGAGGAACGAAGCAATTCAGCGAGATTTAGTGGCGAGCGAATCGGCGGGGTTGAGAGCCCAGCCTCGCCGAGGACAGGCTGGGGGCAAGGTGGGGGCTGGGTAAAGCTGAATGGCCTCCGGCATTCTTTCTCTCCCTCGTCCTCGTAGCTGCACTTCCAGCCTCGACTCCCTCGGTCGCCAAACCAGCCCTGAGTCACGTTCCGGAGCACGCTCTCATGCACCCTTTCAACCCCTTCGCCTTTCGTCTCTGTTGCCGTTCCTCTTAGGAGCCGTGAAAAAAAGAAAAAGAAAAAAGGACCGGCGCCCTCAGCCCCTCCGATCTCCACGGAAACAGAGCTTTGGAGATAGCCATCTCTGGCTCCCAGGCAGAGGCAGTCTACCATCAACTCTCCCACCACAGCGTCGCTAGCCCAGCCTGGCTTAGCCGCAGTGCTGGGACCCAGGCCTCTTGGGGGGGGGGGGCTCGAGGCGGCGTGCATGCCTCTCACAGTGACCCGTCCCCTGGCTATGTCGAGGTCACCGCGACCCCCGCGCGTTATTAGCCTGGCTCCAGAGGGCTGCGGCACCGAGCACACACTGAGCTTTATGAATGAAAACAGTGGTTCTGTTTGGTCTGGAGGGAGAAGGCAAGGGGGGAGGGGGGGGGGTTCCAACGGTTCATCCATGGAGCCATGTGATTGACAGTTGATGAAAACAAACACCGCACTTCCGAGCTCAGAGATATTAAGGGCAGAGGAGGGGAGCTTAGGTCATAATATCGTATGAAAACAAAAGGGTTACAAAGCCATCGGTACAATGTGATCCAAACCAAATGAAAACGGTGTAGCTGTTCTCACAGTCCTACTAAGCTCGCAGACATTCATTGGGAGTGCAACATTAGACCTCCCTCGCAGTCCTTTCAACGCGCACAGTCTTCATTGATGTCTCAACCTGACCTTGTTTCAGAACTCACTCCACAACTTTCTCTGCAGGGGGTGGGGGTTATTTTTTGCGCTGTCTGCTAGGGTGAGACGCGTGTCTCCGTGGTGTTAGCGCGCGCGCGTCTCTGGTGTTAGGTTCAGCGTCAGCGAGCGCCGCGCCGCAAAGCACTGCTCATTTACACCTTTCCCATGTTCTGTGAATGTATCCGAAGTTGGATCCTGAGCGATCAGAGAGGTGAGAATCTGCCTGCGAGATCGTTTTAAACTCGGAATACCTCTCAGGAGAACATTGTCAAAAACTGCACTCCGCCATTTTGGAGTGGGACAGGCGTTCCATAGATACAGCGGGATACAATAACCCGTTTCATTTCAATTCCATGTCGTAGTCGACCGGGCGAGGGCTCGCTTTGATCGAGCAGGACGCGAGAACAAACACAGGAAAGACCCTTCCCCACCCTCTCCACCTCTCTCTAACCCCTTGCACTTATCTTGCTTTGCCGTGTCATGCCATGAATACACTATGATTATCAGTTCCTGTTTTGGGGACGCAGAACTGGCGCTAGTCAAAAGATTTTGGAACAATACACTCAAGACATGGTATGAAAAGGCATGCCTGAAGTGACAACACATCTTGTAGTAACCTTTCTTCATAAACTTACAGAGTGGTAAGAATCTAAAAATGTGATGTAAAAATCTGATCTACGATAAAAGGTTTAGCCTCATAGTCATGAGACAGGACGGCTCTTTTTTAGTTGAATACTACTCCATGTTTCAGTGGGTAAAGGGTGTGGAGGGACCAGCCACGCGTTTAATTCCTCCTACTTTTAGGCAGAGTCACCGTGACAGGATTCCCCCAGTGCCGCTGAGGCTGGCTGCAGGGTGACTGTGTGGGAGTAAAATGGAGTCATTTCTCACTGCTGGCCTGAGAACGTGCCAGGAACGCAGAATCCTGTGTATTCCCTGAGAAAACATGGCTGCCAAAACGTTGGGTCACACGCATACCCAAAGAACCGTGTACACAACCCCGGTTTCCTGCCGGCAACTCTGTAGACAGCTGTTGGGAAGCCCTGCTTGTGCATGAGAGTGTGTGCCTGCAAATGCGCCCAAAATCCCAGAATTTTGTAATATCAACACATCTTAGTCACATAAGACGAGTAAACACAATGGCCAACCACTCACTCACACAGCATTCTGTGAGTCACAATATAGATGAAAGAATACAGGCAGTACGAGTAACCTATTATTATAAATAAGACCGGCCACTTGGCTAGTATGCTCTTGCATATGCTGAGGGTCTCGATACATGTCTGATGTCTACGAGTGTTTGCGTGTGTTGTGTCTGTGAATGTTTGTGTCAGCCTTTTCTGTCCTGCTAGGTTAGTTCTCCTTTGCCAGGCAGCAGCTTTTATCTACAGGAAGTGTTTAGGTCGAGCGGACCTCATGCGAGGCGTACTTCCTGTCTACAGCGGCAGGGCAGATAAAACGTACAGCGGTGAAGGATCAGGTTTGAGTGCACCTCTCACACTCGGCAGAGACCCCCAGAGGTTTAAATCCACCCGTTAGCAGCAGAGCTCTGCCCTTGAGTCATCTCTAACAATCTATTGTGAAGTACTGGCTCTAGGGAGCGGTCAGCTGACTGACCGACTGACACTGACCAACTGGCCTGACCACAGTGAAGTCTACAACCCTCTACAAATAAACAGCTCAAAGATGCCCGGCCAATGCGGTGGAGGAGCAACTGTGTTCACATGTCAGAGTCTCAACTTTGCAACAGTATTTCTGTGGGTTCAATTGCATGCAGAACCTGATCACGCTCTCTTTCATATTCTCTCTCTCTCTCTTTCTCTCTCTCTCTCTGTGTGTCTCTGTCACTCCGTCTCTCTCTTCCTTTCATGCACACTCTCACATACACACAGGTTAAGACAGACAAGGCTGAAGGAACGTTAAGTGTTCCCATGCCTTCGTGGGTCCCAGCGGAGCAGTTCTTGGCCGTTTCCCGACAAGCTTACGCTTAAAGGGGGCGGAGTGTGTGTATGTGTGTGTGTGTATGTGTGTGTGTTGTGTTTGTGTGTGTTGTGAGTAGGCTGGGGATGTGTGCGATTACATTGCTTTAATGAGAGTCTGTTCAAACACGTTCCCCTCCAAAGAAAACCCACCACACCGCACACTGCTGAGGCACTGTGCCTGCAACATATGATCCATCATGTGATACAGCACTTCCCCACGTTAATTAGAGGTTAGGCCAGGAGATGGAGGTGTGTGCCTGCATATGGGTCGGTATATGGGTGTGTGTGTGTGTGTGTGTGTGTGAATTATTCATTAGGCCCTCACCTTGTGGATCTCGGGGTCGGGGCACTGGTCTCTGGCTGGCTGACAGTCGTCCCGGGGCTTACAGCTGTTGTCACACCAGCCACAGAGATGGCCCTGGTCCTCCCGGCCCCAGCACTGGGAACAGTCCCCGCTGCCCACGCCACAGTTATACACCTCCACTGAGAGGGGGAGAGAGGGGAGCGAGAGAAGGAGGGAGGGAAAGGGTTGGGGTAGACAGGGAGGGTGAAGGAGCAAAAGAAACATACAAAATGCAGGCATTACAGACGAGAAAGAGAGTGGAACCAAAACAAAAGAAACTGTGAAAGTAAACATTTGATAAGGCTCGCTAAGATGGCTGAACTTCCCACAAACAGGCTTGAGGTAAGAGCAGTTCAAAACATGTGGACTGCATATCCTGGGCAAGTGAGATAAGCATCTGCTGAACAATATACACGACCATAAAACAAACAACGAGAAAAAAAAGAGAGAGGGAGAGATTAAGGGGAGAAAAATTGAGAGAGGGAGCAATAGAGGGGAGAAAGAAAGAGAGAGAGGCGGCGGAGGAGAGACCAACGGAACACAAGGCTAGAGAGAAACAGATGAGCACGGCCATTGTTACAGCGCGGCTCCCACTGAGATGCCACATGTGCATTCTGTGTGCGTGTGTGTGTATGTGCGTGTGAGTCTGAGTGTGTGCCCGCAGGAGTGTGTCTGCATGCCTGTCGGTGTGTGTGTATTCCCGTGCCCGTGTGTGTCTGGATGCCTATGTGATTGTGTGTTTCCTTTGATGATGCATGGTACGGAGCATCCGTCACGTCGTCTCCCTATGCGAGCACACGGGGCTGTGGGCCAGGGCTGTTGTGCAGGCTGAGCAATGCTCACATGACACACACACACACACACACACACACACGGTCCTGTTAAACCCTCCATCTGGGCCCCGAGCCGGGCAGGTCCGGGCTGGGCAAGGGGGGTTGGGGGCGAGCTCAGCTGGAGGAAAAGAGGCTGCGCTCGGCAACAGTCAACGCCACTCTTCGCGCCGGCTAGCGCGGCGCGCGCCACAACACCCCGCGGCTATGTTTAGCCTTGTTCGTCGAGAGCGGCCGAGATCACACGGCGAGGTGGTAATTGCGCAGCAGCGCTTGCTGTCGTCGGTCGATGTGGTGGGGGAGAGGAGCGTGTGTACGCGTAGGTGCCGCCGGTGGGTGGTTACCTTTCATGGGAAGGGGGCTGTCGAGGTACTGGGTGAGGTAGCCCTTCCTCTTCAGGTCCAGGCGGTACCCCTCACTGCTGCGGCTGGTAGACAGCTGAAGGGGACAGAAACAAACCCAATTGAACATTATAATAACCGGTGCGGCCGATAAGCTTAGTCACTATTGAAACATAGCACTAGATCCCTGTCGGCTAGGGTTGGGCCACAGTAGTGGTCCCCGTCTGATTGGAGGCTCAGGAGTACACGGTTCAGGCCATTGGTTGAACTCACCGTCACTCCACTGCACCTGACCCGCGTGCTATTCCACCACGAGGCCTCGTAGAGTTGCTCGGTTCCAAAGTCGCACTCCAGTTGCTCCCCCTATGGACCAAAGCCGACATCCCTGACTTGAGTAGACGTTCACAAAGACATAGAAAGGGGAAACTTGACATTTTTACGCTCCGAATGAAACCAGCGGGAGGACGGTGCCAACGCCGAGAGAAAGAATCACTTGAAAGATAATTGTCCACTGAACAGGTCTGGTAACCATTGACAACTCCCCTGGAAAAGGAAGGAATGCGATGGAAACTAAAATAACCTGAGATAATTGTCCCTGCCAGGCAAAGATGCAGCCCATTTATAATTCATATTCATAAACATCTGGACCACGTAGTGCCATACCTCGGGAGCTCATCTGGGAGCCAGCGTAATGAATATGAATTCAATTTTGACGGGCAACGGGGCTCTGACGGTGCCAAAACTTAGGAAAAGGCTGCATAACCCAAAGAGAGAGAGTCAGGGAGAGAGAGACGGAGAGACAGGGAGAGAGAGATGGAGGGGGGGGGTAAGAGAGACCTCACTCTCCAGTAGTCATTACTATTAATATCATCAGGCGGTGTAGATTTTGTGTATTCAAAGGGGCTGTAGTCACATCGTCTAAGTGTGAACATGACATGGCTTTCTGAAGGCAGGATGATTTACAGCTCATTTCCTGAGCCATTGAGTCACGGCAAATCTGAGGCCATTGTTCGTACAGCTTGTGTTTACACTAATTGTCTGAACGAAACCTTAAGAGTATGTCGTATGGGTAGTTGGCTAAATAAAGGCTGTGTTTGTTTGTGTGAGTGTGTGTGTGTGTGTGTGTGTGAGAATGTGTGTGTCGGCATGTCTGACTATGTGTATGACTCGCTGTCTCTCACCCTAGTAACATGGCAGGAGAGAGTGTGTGAAAGGGCAGCGAGGGGTTATGGGTATGACTGACCAGACCTGGCAACCATTAGGGGCTGGAATGTCAGCGTCGTCAAGCGGAGCCAACCTCTTAGTGCTGATCTTGGAGTAGTTTGTGCTACTCAACATAACATTAGGGGCCGACAAAGATAGCGCTCCGACACCGACGCCCTAATGTGGAGTAAATCTCTGAGACAGCATGTCTGTGGCGTGCGTTGAACTGGAGATGGCCGTGTGTGTTGCCTCTGCATGATTACACAGTGTGTCTGCTGACTCGGGAGATAAGCCGGGGAGAGGATGGTGGGCCTGGACGGCAGAGAAAGGAGCCACAGAAGCCTGACGAGTTATTCCCATTCATCATGCTCCCTCCCTCTCCCTCTCTCTCTGTCTGTCTGTCTGTCTGTCTGTCGAGCTCTCTCTCTCTCTCTCTCTCTCTCTGCCTATCTTTCTCTCTCTGCCTCTCTCTCTCTCTGCCTCTCTCGGCCTCCCAACACCGTTACAGCTAATGGGGGGTTTCTGTCTCTCACAAAAGAGCTTACCTCAGGATTTACTCCCTCGGTGACCCAAATAGCTCCACGGAGCATATATCATCCTAGCCAGAGGAAACTCACTTTGAACCAATTAGAGGAAGTGTCCCTGTCCCTGTCAGGATATTGCGTTATTTTCTCGGATGAGGTGTTTTTGTCATTGGACAGCCAGTCTCTTATCAAGGTTCAGAATCTGAATTTCAATCACGGCCACCCACTGCTACCTGCTCCACGTTGCTTAGCAACAGGTCGAAGTCCTGGGTCATCCCCGAGGGCGACGGGAGAACCGTCTCGGCAACCAGGCTAGGACAGGAAGCCACATCCTAGGGGTGAAGGAAGTGACACACAGGGGTTAAAGAAAACAATGGCTCCCCCCCGCACACATCCGCCTCCCGAAATACCTGTCCTGTTTATCTGAGCGAGAGGAAATGAGAGGGTGAAGCCTAGCCTGGTCGGAAGTGAAAAAAACACAATAGCTTCAAACGGACGGAAAGGAGAGGGATCGGAAAAAACAGACACGCCGGACATTCGGGAAAACTGGACCGCTGTCTCTGCGTCTGACCCAAACGACTGAGCTTTAAAATGGACGCCGTTCTTTCAGTCCTAAATGCTTTAGTGGCCTGCTCCGCTCTGGCTTTCATAATGTACTAGGCACCAGCATTAATCACAGGGGCAGCAACGCATGCACGCCTATTAGAGCCCTCTACCATGGGACTGTGAGTCACGGCTGCTTTTCCAGCTGAGTCAGGCGGTACCTCCAGACCAGTCTGAGGCCCGGGGCTCCTCCGGCCAGGTGTGGGCTTCTTGGGGGGGGGGGGGGGCATTGGGACTTCTGTGGACGTTTACAGCTCGTTGCTGGCTCCCGACAGCAAAGTGAGGCCAGAATAATGAGGTGGCTGGCTGAACTACAACACCCATGTTGTCAGGGGCAGAGCCAGCGCTTAAGAGGTGTGTGTGTGGGGGGGGGGGTAATGGGGGAATGTAATGTTTTTTTATTGGGCCATGGTGGTTTTAGATTAATGGCTGGGTAAATAACTTGGTTGAGAGTTAATTTAGGCGTATTTATAGGTGGACAGAGATATCCAAGATTAAATTATTATTATAAATTTTTCCTCTTTTAAGTAAGTCATAACTATTACGGTTTAAATCAGACATAACAGATTGAAAAAAACATAAAACTAATACAATTATTCTAATAAGCGTTGACGTTAAACTCAGACAATCCTGACATGCAAGCAACATTGCTACTACTACCAAACTAATGAAACGCTTTCTGCAGAGCAAGGAGTCCACTGGGGAAATGAAAGCCAACCGCCATGTAGACTGAGTTTTAGAGAACATGGCGGGGGCTTTAAAATGGCACATTATCTTTTTAGGAGTCTGTTAAACCACAAGCCCCTGGGCTTTACAAATGGCTTCAAAATGGCTGAGCGCGGCACGGTACTCAGCCTCACACTACGTCACCACATGATTGCGCCTGCAGTTTCTGGGACTGAGGACACGATTTAAGTGTTTGGTAATTATTGTAAATAGGAAAATACAGATATGGGTATGTTAACGATGGGGTCTTTGGGGATTATTAATCTGGGCGTTCTGATTAGTAAAGTGGAGAAGCTCACCTCGAGTAAGCCATGCTGGGAGTCTTCCTTACTGGACAGGCAGGAGTGGCTCTGCTTGTCCCAGTAGCACTTCCATCTGGTGCTCAGACAGCTAACACACCTGGCAGACAGACAGGGAGATGGGGAGACAGAAAGACAGGGAGACAGAAAGACAGGGAGACAAAGACAGGGAGACAGAGAGACAGAGACAGAGAGACAGAGACAGGGAGGCAGAGAGAGACAGAAAGACAGAGAGACAGAGACAGGGAGACAGGGAGACAGAGAGACAGGGAGGCAGAGAGAGACAGAAAGACAGAGAGACAGAGACAGGGAGACAGAGAGAGGCAGAAAGACAGAGAGACAGAGAGACAGAGACAGGGAGACAGAGAGAGGCAGAAAGACAGAGAGACAGAGACAGGGAGACAGAGAAAGGCAGAAAGACAGAGAGAGGCAGAGAGGTGGAAAAACACAAAGAAAGTGTTAGACTGACTACACCCAGTCTATAAAAGAAATGGGTTTAGCTTGAAAAAAGCTAGTTCTGCAGATAAAAAAGTTACACCACAGCCAAAAGAGGTCAAACAGGGCCCAGGTGGCAGCAAAATCCAAAACAACCATGCACTTTATACGACTTTAAGTATGTGTGTGTGCGCGCATGTGTGTGTGTGTGTGTGTGTGTGTGTGTGTGTGTGTGTGAGTATGTTCCCAGATAGCGGCAGTCCAAATTGGAACACCTCCACAGTGTGTCACGTCCTAGCCTGAGGGAGGAGACAGATGTCCCACACTAGCAGTGATACAGCCTCCAGTGATACCATCACTCCAAGGGGGTCTTAAGACGGGAGGAGGAGGAGGGGGAGCGTAAGATGAGGAGGGGAAAGGGGGACTGTGTGGAGGGAAAGAAGACGCGGTGATTAAAAACAGACAGCCTTCTTCAGGCTCTTATCAGCAGCTATTTTGTTTTCACAAACTCCCTTTTCTGTCTCGCCCTCGCACTCACTCAACAAGCAGTCACACAAAAACGCACACTTGCTTTGACACCAACGGAGACCCCAGTCCCCTTAGCCCTCTGCCGATGACCTCCTCCCATCCCCTGCTCTCCAGCACAATGAACACACACACACACACACACACACACACACACACACACACACACACACACACACACACACAGACAGTGAGCACAGAGAGTAAGTCGTTCTCTCAGGGCCCCCAAGTGAACACAGTGGCTAAACACACACTCTCAATCATGTCTCTGTCAAGGATAAAGATGTTAAGAGTTAAACGACTGTTTCTAGGGGAAGAGAGAGAAGGGACAGAGAGAGAGACAGAGAGAGAGAGAGAGAGAGAGAAAGAGAGAGGAAAAGAATACTACACCACACAAGGAGACAGTGAAAGAAAATAAGTGGTGGAAAAAAACA